>CM076575.1:813040481-813290942 GCA_034641835.2 Pinus albicaulis
TTTAATATATATATATATATATATATATTTTTAATAAAATAATATATAACGTGCCTGGACGTGTCCTATTCCAGGGGGTCATCGTGTCCGAATCTGACACTCGAATCCGCGTGTCCATCGTGTCTCGTGTCCCCGTGTCAGGTGACTTAGCTTGTAAGTGCTATTTTCGTGCTATTTTGTTTACATTGCTACCTGATTAATGTATGGAATGTTTTGTCAAGTCTTATTATGCCCTAATTGAAATGAGAATTCTTGAAAACATTGGGATTTGAAGTATTTCATGCATTACATGTTAAATATTAAGTGAATGAATGTTCCTAAAGGTCAAATTGCACATTGCATTGCCTTGAAACTCCATCAAACATTAAATGAAATATAAATAGCTGTAGTAGCTGTGTTGCTACACCACTTGGGCTAGCGAAGCTGCTTAGGTCTCCTTAATTGAGCGGAATTTTGAGATAAAAATAACTCTTGACTCCATTATCCCAATTGTAAGGCACTGGGTCTTGGAATCCTTGGAATCCTTGGTGATCACCCTTAAAGGCTTAAACCCTTTTTAATCATTCTTTCACGTTTTTTTGCCCGAATCCTAGAATTATCCTAGGGCCTAGTGTGAAATGCATTAGCCCGACCCATTTGAAGAGTGAGTTGGTCCACTACTGCGCTGGGGTCTCCTCAGAATTTGAACAAATTCCCATGGGCCTAGATTTGGAGATGTCACAAGACCTAGCTCCAACATCATATCTAACCCTAGGATTCTTTGGTTAGTGGCTTTCTATAGGTCAATCATTCATGAAAACTCATTGGAAGTTAACCATTCATTGACCTATCTTACCCTTGCTTGTCTTAAAGTTAGGGCGTCCTACTTCTCTTTAATCTTTGAAACCCTAAGCCTAGTTTGGCTACCCCTTTAGGTCTCTCTTGTGGCCCCAATCATTATATGATCTTTGTCTCACAAAACCTCAAGCGAGGTCCTTTTTCTTTTCTAGGAAGCTTTAATCTAGGCATAACTCTTCTATGAATGCCCTTTCTCTTAGGTCTAGGACTCCTACTAATAAGTCTTTCTTGGAGAGCCCTTCTCTTGCTTTTGAAGCAAGCAAGCCATTAGTTGAGCCTCTCCTTTGAATGGACTTTGGAAATCACATTGTGCATTGTTGTTGAACATATCTTTCTAGTGATTTCCTTCATATCGAGACTCCTCCCATTGGTGAAATCCTGTAAAGAGTAGGGGACATTGATTGAGGTGATAGTGGGTCCTTGTCCCATTGTTTCCATTTGGTCTAGCAGTTGGCCCTTAGGAACTATTGATTTTTGAGTAGCTTGGGAGGTACTCCAAGCCTTAGGGTTCAGGGTTTGGAGGGTGGAGCACCACATGAGTCACTTGTGGGCTTGGAACCCAAGGTTGGGGTTTTGCACCCAAAGGAGTTGGGGTAAAACCCTGAGGAATTTGAACATGATTAAATTTGAGGTGATAGAGGATGGCGTGGTGAATCCAACGCTTCGAAAATCACTCAAATTGGAGCTCTAGATCTTGAGATATGAATTTTTGAATGAAACTGTGGGTTAATGTGGCACAAAATGAAGGTCGACTTGACAATTTGAAGTGCCACAAGTCATGTTTTAACACCACATGGATTTGTATATATATGAGTGACATTGGAGCTCACTCCACATCCATCCTAGAGCATCAAATCATCATCATAAAATTTTTGAGCTGGCCGCAGGCAAAGGAGGGCAAGACATGGAGGCTTAAGGGTTGTTTTGGGCATGTTTTACCTTCACCACAGGTCCGAGATAATTGCAGGAGTAGGCCGCCTTACAGAGAGGGGAAATAAGGGTTGTTTGAGGTGTGTTTTTGCTGTAGGGTACCTCTGTTTGAGGGTCGCAGAGGATAGTCTCATTGCAGGGGGCCAAAAGGCCTAGTTGAAGGGTGTTAAGAGCTGCTGTAGGGTGCCGCAGAGATATGGAGGAGGTTTGGGCAGTTTAGAGAGGGCTGGGAGGCCTAATCTAAGCCAAGACTCTTCGTACAAGGCAATCCTAAACACCAGGAGCAAGGGACAGCAAGACCGCAACCTTGGAGGAGGTCTAGAAGGTAGGATAAGGGGTTGCAATAGTGTGTTATCAATGCTAACCAGGACCAGATTTGTATTGCACAAGAACAATCCTAAAACAGAGGTATGCTATGATGTGTTTGGGTTGATTTGATGCTAGGGATGGTGTCCTAGTGTGGACAAATTTATTGCAGCATGTGGGAGCCATTTGGAGGGCTTATCTGGGTGGATGAAAGCCTATCCTAGGAGATCTTGCACTGAAGTATTGGGTGCCATTGGACTGGTGGGGGGCAATGTGTTGGCTACCCAAAGTAGCCCTTGACAAGCAGTCATAAAGTGACATTGACAACTAAAGGTTGGGTGAAGATTGGAGCCTAATGAGCAGCTCTTTGACTCTTCCTAGAAGGAAATCCTAAACACCAGGAGCAAGGGACAGCAAGACCACAACCTTGGAGGAGGTTTGGAAGGTAGGATAAGGGGCTGCAATAGTGTGTTATCAGCCCTAACTAGGATCGGATTCGTATTACAAAAGAACAATCCTAAAACAGAGGTATGCTATGATGTGTTTGGGTTGATTTGATGCTAGGGATGGTGTCCTAGTGTGGACAAATTTATTGCAGCCTGTGGGAGCCATTTGGAGGGCTTATCTTGGTGGATGAAAGCCTATCCTAGGAGATCTTGCACTGAAGTATTGGGTGCCATTGGACTGGTGGAGGGAAATGTGTTGGCTACCCAAAGTAGCCCTTGACAAGCAGTCATAAAGTGACATTGACAACTAAAGGTTGGGTGAAGATTGGAGCCTAATGAGTAGCTCTTTGATGGACGAAAGAGGCTACTAGATTGGCAAATTGGAGCTCAAGGATTGGCCAACCTCGAAGAGCAGATTGGATCAACCCATGTTCATTGTAGCAGAAGCGACTTGCAACAGTGATAGGAGGCACCCCTCCTGGAGACTCTATGTGTTGTCTCTTGATGGACTAAGGGGCACTAGAGAGTAGAACGGGAGCGAAGGACTAGCAGGACGAGATACGACATAGAGGCTGCAGCGAGATTGTCAGTGTATCTTGTATTCTTGTACTTGTGGATAATTGAGGGGCATTATCCCTTGTATGGGAAGCCCTATATTGCTGTATTATTCGGTTGGTTTAATATAACGAAGGTTGGGTTGTTATACATATTTGTACAATATTTTTGTAAAAAGTTGTCTATACTTGTGCATGTGTGATTTACTGCTATTTATATTCTGCTGTGCAAAGTAGCTTTGTTGTGATTCTTGGTTTGGTAGCATCAGAGATTTTAAGATTCTACCCTAGATTTCAAGATCGTGGAAATTCAACAGGAACCCTTCCTAGGACCCCTGCTAGATTGTGTGCTAACAAACCCATTGGACAAATGTGGACTCAAATAGGGAAAATGTGAAAAGGGCTTGTAATGAGCGGGGGGAGTGAGATATATGATATCGAGAAGTGGGACCACGCAACCAAAATCAGGGTTTCCCATGTAGTGTCCTTCCTAAAGCCAATAGCTAATAAAGGAGATCCCACGAGACTAGGATTCAGGATTAACACTCCAATTGAAGTAAGGGAACAAAAGTACAGTCAAAACCCTTCCTTCTTCCAAGTCTCCCAGTAATCCGCGCCCAAGTGTGCCCAAGAAAAACAAGCATAAACACCCAATTACATAATGAAAAATCATACCCACCTTCAAACATACGATCATGATAGATGAGTGAGGGTACACATTGGCTAGCTTAAGTGGCAAAGAAAAGTAGCACATCAAAGCTATTAGGTGGCTGTCAAGGGGTTGTTGGCTTTCTGTTGAAGACAAATCTAGGAGAAAATTTCTCCTATGTGGTCACCCACTGGTGTGTGAAAATTTCAACTCTGAATTCTATTGAAGCAACTGGTATTATTTCTTCTAAATGTTATTTAAATTAGCAATTTATTTATACGACAACAACGAAATAAGCACATTGCAATCTTCAAAAAAATACTGCGGAAAACAATAGTGCTGGAAATTGAGAAATATTCTAGCACACACACATAAAAATTGACACAATTATTTTTGGACAAAAAGTCTCCGGAAAAACCCAACTTGGGAAAACCGGTGCGACACTAAGGGTTTTTATTATTATGCAGCAGTAAAATAATTCGAGTACAATCTCAATGTCAAAAAATGGCAATCCTGTAGAGAAAATACTGGCAAAAATTATCTGAGGGAAATTACCCTCACTATGAGCAATCCCGACACTTGATTGCATCTGAAAAGCTAGCCGTCCAACTAGGCCCGCAGGCTTTGCGTCACTCTGATGCTGCCTGTCACGCGTGCTGCCTGAATTGACTGCCATTGAAACCTTCCTACCTGCTCTTGATTGGGAAAACACTTCTCTAGCCCTCTAGAAACTCTTCCCGGCCTCTGGAATTGAAAACATCTTCTCCTCTTGCAAAATCGAACTTCCCTCTTGAGGCTTTTGCGTTGCCTCTGCGCAACCTTCTAGAGAAAATCTCGGCCTCTCTGCAAAGTACTCACTGGATCTGGAAAATCTTCCTTCGAATTCATTGTCTCTGCCCCTCTTTGTCTTTGCTTCCTCCTCTGCCTCGAACTCTTCCGACAACTGTTGCTGCTCTCTGGAAAATTGAACTCTCCAAGGAAATCGATCTCAAGTGTGTGTGTTCTCCATCTACCCATCGACTTCTTCTTATAATCTTTTGTTGGACCTCCAATGACCAAGATTAAAACTTAATCAAGGGCTAAGATCATATCTGGGTCGATCTGTGTGAGTTTCTAGATGATTCACACCTTATCTCAATTAATACTGATTAATTAACCAAATTTCCCAAGTTTAGACTTCAGAATATTAAAAAAATAGGCTAATAATCTAATTGAGACACTTCTAGGTGGAATTTCCAGAAACAATTTCTGGGTTATGGAGAACTCCTATGTTTTAGCCTCTCCACAAAGTTTGGAGACTAGTACACTTCCGATCCTATAAAAACTAACATGGTGGTGGATAACATCTGGCTCCAATTGGGACATGAGCTCTCAGTAGAGTGCATGAACCATGTACTTGAACAGGGAGGTCATGAGAACACCAACAATCCTTTGGGACCGCAAACCTATTACCATGCACATCACAAACTAGCAAAAAAAGGAAGCATGTGTCTTGGGCATACTTTGGTTGCCCATGTTTTCATTAAATAATAATAAAATCATATAGGGAATAAAAATTATTCTAAAAACATGTCTAATATAACATGAGAACATAATATGATGATGTTAGCTATGCAAAATCAATATGGAATGCACCCTACTCTAAAATGCTTGAATACATTATGCGAATGCTAAGTGTAATCATACAACTAATTTAACCAACATATTAGTAGATCAGTATAAGAACACCTGCCCCTATGATTAGTCATGCAATAAATCCAAAAGCAAATACAGGAAGAATCTTATGTATGATTACAAGGGTAGGAGGTGGGAAAATAAAGTGACCATATATGAAAGATCATGGATGGAGAAAGAAAAGAGGGACAGAACTTGCTCCATTGGATCCTCTCTTCTAGCCATGAAGTTTTGATGAAGAACTAGCTTGGGCATATCATCCTCATCATGATCCATAGACACATCATAGGAGGGATGAGGGGATGGAGGACAAATAGGATCATCGTCAGTGTCATATATAGGATCATTTTCAAAACGATGACCAATATCCCATTTTCTTTCTTCTATATGCAAGTTTGTAGAAATATCAACATCATTGTAAATTTTTGAAGATATTCTATGCTTGATACAACTTTACTTTTATACCCAATGTTAGTCAGCAATCACAAAAACAAGAAAGTAAAGTGCTGATTGAACATACCAGTAGATCGACAGAAGACAAGCTAGAAAAATATAAGTGTGTTGGTGCATTACGGCGGTCAACATGATGCTTCAACCAGCAAAGTCTCAATATGATCAGCCAACCAGAAGTGTCACACACACAACCCTTATAGACAACTCATCAAAAATCAACATAATTCAACAAAAGAATCCCACATCTAGATTTCCGGCATCATCTAGATTTACGGCATCATCCATATTTACGGCATCCATTTCCGGCATCATCCAGATTTATGGCATCATCCATATTTATGGCATCATCAGGATGTGTGTGATGAGATGATTGAAATGTCCTCCAACGTTGACTCTATTTATATCAATCACTGAGGGTGTGTGACACATTTGTTGGGGGTGTAAAACCTTAAGGCCGACCTGCACATATTTTGAAAGTATTAAAAATAAATTCAAAATAAATGTTCCGCTCATCGGATCAGGATGATCTTTAGATCGATCTTGCACCTCTTCGAAAGAGGAACCCAATAAAAATATTGGTGTCTTCATCTGAGCATCACAACATGGAGTTTGGACCTAGTTGTCCAATTTTAACAATCATGCAGATCCCAAGAAGCCATTTCCTCGAGTTTCGCATAACAAATCAATGGGGAGTCGCTAGGGTGAATTCAAAATGCCTTGAGAGATGCTTGCTTCACCCTACAAAATTTTGAGGTTCAATGAGGAATAAGGATTTCGTTCCTCCAACAGAGTCGCCAAAAGTATATATTGATAATGTCGTATAGGAACAAGACACACATCTTGTGTCCCTGATAACGGTGCCAAAAAAGTTGTGAACAAACTAGCAGGTCTTGTAGAGAGACAAAAGCTAGAGGGCACAACAAAACTTGGGACAGAGGCCCACTGTCACTACAACCTAAGTCCCTTGTTGTTCTCAGATTTTCACTGATGGGAGGAGCCCCAATACTTGCTCACTTGTGATAAATGTTTTTATGATAGGTATGAAGTGAGGCAAGGCAGTTCATTCAATGGAAGGGTTCAACAAAAGTGCAAGCTTTGGGAGAAGCTAGTAAGACTTTCCCCGAAAAACTCCTTTGAAAATAGACTACACAAGACCTAGGGTTGACACTTGATACGAGATATATGTGCATCCAAGGTCAAGCTAGATGAGAGAAAAGGCAATGTATGTTATTCTTCAACAAGCATTAATGAAATTTCCTTCAAAGGATCCCTAAATTGAAGGATTAGGTTCTAGGGTTCCCTCTTGGTGTGACAACTAGGGCATCAAAATTTATGGAGAATTCACTGTGGGAATTTCACCAAAACTTGAAGACCTTTAGAGGAGACACAAAGGAAGATTTGTATTTGAGCCAAACTCAAAAAATCCTCCTCTATTAGAACTGACACCAAGCCATAGATGAGCCTCCTTATCCTAAAAGGGATGAAGAAAAGAAAGAAAATTTATGGATAAAAGTTAAGTGTGATGTTGTGAATAAAATATATATAAATAATTTAAATATATAAATACATAATACACGTAATAATAGTTAATTAAACAATAACTATTTACTGAAGATGCATGTCTCTAAGGGCATGACCAGTCATGAAAGGGCACCTTCCTAGGTATATAAGCGGTCCACCTCATTTGTAAGATCATATTCTCATTCATACATTTTAATATATATTCTTGTATCTTCAATGGAGATCTTCATATTCCAAGTCTTTTGGAGTATTTGTCTTTTGAGTATATGAACCTTGTTCATTACATTGGTATTAGAGCATTCCTCTAAGTATACGAACTTTGTTCATTACATTGGTATCGGAGTTGTTCGATCCTCTAACCGCTCAACTACTGTATAGAGCTAGTCTGATCTAGGCTTTGACCATCAACCTTGTGTCAACTTTGTTGTCGTGAAATTGAATCGTTTCACGATAGAAGTTTTGGAGTTTCTCCGTTTGCTGATTTCGTTAGAGGCATTTGGCCATTTTTAAATAATAATAATAAAAAGGTAAAATTAAAAAAAAAAAGGAAAAGAAAAAAACCTTTGACCATTAAAAGAAAAGAGGAAAGATATGAAAAAAAAGGGTATTTAAAAAATATTAAAATAAATTCTAAAAACAATAAAATTAAAAAACAAAAGATTATAAAAATAACTATAGTAGAAAACAAAATTAAACAATATATATTAATACTACAAAAAAAAACTAGTAGCTTATAGCTTACCTCATCGGCGTTCGCTCCGTGTAGTCGACTGGACTGCTGCCGCGGCAAACAGCTCCACTGAATCGACCAACGCACCTAACTTGTACCGGCCACCCTTGTTGGCCATCACACTACAGCAACCCCGTTAACCACTGATAAACCACCGCCACAGTTCTCGAGTAGTTCTGTTTGCTCTTTCAATTCCCCGCCGATGTGGAACCACCTTCTCAGTGACCGATGCACATAGCCACACATTCAGATCCGTCTACCCGTCTACGCACAACTACCAACAATCGTCCAACAAACCCCCATCGCCCTTTTTCTGCCTTCGTCCACCATCATTCCCTTCTTTTGCCTCCTTATCACCAACAACAACCACCACTGCAAATTCCACCGCACAACCACCGTTACTCCCAATCGACCGCTCTTTCGTCTCCTTATTCATACATCGGCCACTTTGTCTGCACCACCTGTTACTCCACCATCCCCGCTGGTTTAATTCACCACCATGTAGAGCAGTCGTTGACTTCATATGGTCATGAGAATATAGTCTAGCTGCCATAATCATTCTCACATAATCACATGGAACATTATCGATAGGAGTATCACAACGCTTGGTTACAAACCAAGGTGCTTAAGAGTACATAAAACTGTTCATTAAAAATAAATAAATGTTATAAAGTATTTAAAAGAAGTTATAGTATTAAATTAAAGGTTATAGTATTAAAATTAAGTTATATAATATTATTAAATTACTCTAGATATATAATACAAGGACAAGGGACTAAATATACTGGTATTTTCTACGTTATAGAGGTTGATATTAAAAAGGAGTATTTCAATGATACATACATATCTATTCTAAAAAGACATTTGAGAAGTGAAAATTGAAAAAAAGAGGAAATAATAATATTTTAATATAAGAAAAAAAAGAAAAAGAAGAGTCTAATATTAGAAAGGGCTATCTTGAAAAAACATAAATGGAGTCTAATTCCAAAATGATCGAAGAAGCTATGGATTATGTACATAATTCTACGTTTTGGACCAAATGTCCGTTTTGTCGGACAAAATATGAGTATTCATCGATTTTTAAAAATCACACAATATTTTGGCCAACATGTAAGAAATTATTTACCTTGGAAGAATGTCAAGGCAATCCACATACACAAATTAAAAGATTAAAGGAAGAACTTGCAAAACTTCAGCGAAAAGAAGAATCATTGGAAAAGAAATATAGGGATCTCGAAGATCGATTTTAGAATCAATAAAGAGTAACAAAGAAATTTGGCGTCTAAGAGATCGTAAAAAAAAAATACTTGAGAAGGTCAAGAAGTCCAAAAATACAAAGAAAAAATTAGAAGAAAAATAATGTCTCGAGAAGAAATTCAAAGAGAATCTATCAAAAAGAGAAGAGGAAAATTTACGCTCAAAGAACCTTAATAAAAAATTAATAGAACAAATAAAGTGTCTAAAAGATGAGAAGCTTCAATGCCAAAATAAAGTTGACCCAAAAAATGAAGAACTTTCACGTTCAAAAAATCATAACCAAAATATGCTTAATCAGATTAAGAAACTACGAATGATAAGAAATTATTTAAGAATAAATTCGAAGAACTTATTAAAAAAGAAGCATGAAAGTCTTCAAAGGTAACAGTGCAGTTTGAAGAAAAAGGAACAAATAATGATCCAGTCAATATTATAACTCGGGATAAACCAGTTGAAGTGAAGACATACACATAAGCTGCAGTTCAAACATCGAAAATTTCAAGTGAAGATCTCACAATTAGTCAAGCGACTTCTGTATCTAATGGAAATCAGATACCTCTAGTAAACCAAGGAATCACCACAAACAGATTAAGGGGAGATCAAAGCACAAGAACTCCATGTCGACACTCAAACCATAAAAGAAAACATCTCAACCAGTCCGCAGATCCATATTGTTCAGACCATAAATAAATGACTTGAGTTTCAAAAATTGTCAATATCAACACAATTCAATGTTGTGATAAAAATCCACCTCAAGTTTCCAGTAATCACAAGATTCCGCAGAAGAATAATTTAGGATGGTCAGATCCCTTCTCTGTTCAACAACTTTGTTATCGCTCAAAGGATCTTATCATCCTGTATCAACGAAGATGACAAATCGAAGAATTCCAAAAGACGCGAATAGATTACAAAGGCAAGGAACAAATGACACGCCTTGTCAGCAATAAAGCTTCAAGGACAACTTTTTCGAAGAGGAAGGAAATGTTGTGAATAAAATATATATAAATAATATAAATATATAAATACATAATAAATGTAATAATAGTTAGTTAAACAATAACTATGTATTGAAGAGGCATGTCTTTAGGGACATGACTGATCATGAAATGGCAGGTGTACTTGCCTAGGTATGTAAGCGGGTCACCTCATTTGTAACATCATATTCTCATTCATAAATTTTAATATATATTCTTGTATCTTCAATGTAGATCTTCATATTCCAAGCCTTCTGGAGTATTTAACTTTTGAGTATACAGACCTTGTTCGTTACACTGGTATCAGAGCTTTCCTTCGAATATACGAACTTTGTTCGTTACATGTGACCACCAAGGCACTTGACTAGTGCCTAGACCATTGGGAGTATGAAGTCATGGGTGCTTATAATTAGCTAAATTGACCTTCAAGGCTAAAAGAGGAAGTTGTAGTTACTCCTTTCAACAATTACCTTCTTTAGCAATAGTTAATGGAGTTTCATGGATTAAATGTAATCATTATCCAATGGGGATATTCTTTCCACATCATCAATTAGTACACATGCAAAACTTCTCAAGATTAGAATTTTGAAAGATATTCAATAAGACAAAGTGCGATTTTTTTTATCATGAGAAGAAATTCCATGCATTAAACATTATTTGCAAGATAATTTCACCATAAAGAAACACTTACAAGTCAATGTAGAGTATATCCATCCATCAACAATCCATTAGAAGCTCCAAAAAGATAGCAATAAGAATCCAAACATCACAGTTCATCCCAAGAACATCCAAAAATCTTCTCAAATTGCAAGTTCAAATTCTTTAATAAGGCACGCGGAATCCCAAGTTTGATGGTTTGAGATGAGACTAGATCTCATCTATTTGTACAAGTGTTATGAGTTCAAATTACAAATGATAAAGCCCCTCTACATGCCTAATGTGGTAAGTAACCCACCCATGGTCACAAGCCTACCTTGATAGCTTCAAAAGTGAATTAATCTTTCTCGTAAGCCCACGCAAGGTTGACGTCATCCATGCATCGAGGCCTAGAGAGGCAGCGTTGAGGCCTCTTGTGCTAGAAATGTTGGAGAGGGCCTCAAAATTTATGAATAAGAGGGTGATGCCCTCCTTATGATGCAAAACATGTCTTGGACCCCTATTTTGGGTTTTGGGCTCTAAAATGGGTCTCATGGGTCTCCAAATGGCTCAAAATCAAGTCGATACTCCATCATTGAGGGCTAGAAGATGACACATGCCCTCCCATGTCTCCCTAGGAAAGACATAACCTCCTCTGGGCCTTGAATCAACTGGCAAGTGTCGGGTGCAATGTGTAGCCGACTGGGGCATCCTGGTCCAAGTTTATCATCATCTCGAATAACTGGGGCACAGACAAACAAATGGTGGTGTTGAAGAAGCCCATGGTGTGGCAATCAATGCTTTGGATGAATGGAGGCCCATGGTTCTCAATGCTCACCTTACAAATGCCATTGTGATCCTCTGGAGGGCTTGGATCCTATATAGGGAGGCCAAGTCCAAGATGAAATCCCACCTGCAATCTTGTATAAGATCCAATGCGTCTCTTAATTAAGCAATTGAGTAAATAAGCTTGTTAATTAAGGGCAAAAGTGAGACTTCATAGTGGATTTCCCTTATAAATTTGGGGCTTTGAACATGTAGTAATGCCACCTTCCTAGGTAAGAGTGGTTAATGAAGGATCCTATTAGGTGGTTTCAACCTTTAAGGGAATGACAGGTCCAAGGTACATCCTTTAGATGACAATCGTCATGTGAAATAATGATGGAACAAAGTGGGGACAAAGGGAAGGCTCCAAGCCACATGCCTACAAGGGTAGCTATGATGAAAGCCCACATATTGGGTATATGAATGTAGGAGGGAGAGATCATGATACATGAGTTATCTTGACCTTTGTTTTTCCACACTTCTTTATATGCCTTTTGCCTATTATTGATTTTTCTTTTATTTTATTGCTTGGGGCTCCAGGGAATGTGAGCATGATGTGTATGAAATAACAATGATTATCCCCGTAAGTTGGGGCAGTTCATCGCCCACCAGTGGTTGGGACATTCATGTGTTCCTTAATGATGCAAGGGACACTCATAGGGGCCTTAGGAACCAAGGTGATGACCATGATGATAAGGGGTAGAGCTCATGCTTGGCTTTTGCCCACATGCTAATTTATTTGTCCCAGTCATTTTTCGCATTAGCAATATATTTCTTTTTGTATGTGGCCATATTATGCTTTTATCTTTTTTCTGCTGCATTAACCTCTGGGGCATCGCTCTAGGCCCGACCCAAGGTGTGGACAAGGGGAAGGTGATGCTAACACATTGTGGACCCAATGGACAAATATGGACCCAAATAGGGAAAATGTGAAAAGGGCTTTTAATGAGCGGAGGGGAGTGAGATATATGATATCGGGAAGTGGGAACACACAACCAAAATCAGATTTTCCCATATAGTGCCCTTCCTAAAGCCAATAGCCAATAAAGGAGACCCACGGGACTGGGATTCAGGATTAACCCTCTAGTTGAGGTGAGGGAACAAGAGTACAGTCAAAACCCTTCCTTCTTCCAAGTCTCCCAGTAATATGCGCCCTAGTGTGCCCAAGAAAAACAAGCATAAACACCCAATTACATAATAAAAATCATACCTTTGGGATTGGATGGCCCACCTTTGAACATACGATCATCATAGATGAGCGAGGGTACAGAACGACTGACTCACGAGGCAAAGAAAAGTAACACATCAAAGCTATTAGGTGGCTGTCAATGGGCTACTGGCTGCTGGATGAAGACAAATCTAGGAGAAAATTTCTCCTATGGGGTCACCTGCTGGTTTTGGGTAACAAAGTGAAACTGGTCCTTCAATTAAATATCCAAAATAAGTAGTATAAGGGATAAAAATCCTTATCGGATATAATATTATTGAATAATATGAATGTGATGTTTTACAAGACCACTCCTGACAATGTAAATATCATTAATTGGTTACAAGGGTGAAGGGTTGCAACCCTAGGTTTATTTAATTATCATTATTATTAATTATCATGTAATGTTATTTATATATTTTATGCATGTTACATGTTGCAATGTGAACAATAAGGATTTTTATCTTAATCTTTCTACCCCATTGCTTTTTTACTGTGTGCACTCTAATTTCCTATTAGTGTTTTCCTTGTGTCAATTGTCTATCAAGCTCTTTTTTCAATACAATTTAAGAAGATTTGCATCAATCTATAAAACACTACTACTACACATTTTAAATGCACATGCTTACTTCTGTTCCTTTGCAATAGTTGCTGATTTATATATTGAAGGGTCTACCATTTGAGGGAAATATATATGCCAATATCTCTGGCTGATCGTTTGTTGTGTGCTTCATCTTATCAATATAGTTAATCATCGACTCTTTATTTAAAAGTTTCATCCCTAGCTTTGGAGTTAACCACAATAATGATTATTGTGATTTAAATTGGTTATAATCTTATCTATATATTATTGGTTATTATTGCAGGTTACAAGTATGTTTGCAGTCAGCAGTCGATTTGGCACTCCTGAGGATTTTAAACATCTAGTTGACACTGCACATGGTCATTTACATTACTGTTCACATTGTCTTTTCACATTTTTTATGACAAAGAAAGAATAAGTTAAGATAGACAGCCATACCAAATTCAGAGTTCTGTATGTTTTAAGATTCCAATTGTTTTAATTTTGTATGTTATTTTTTCTCAAGGCTAGTAAGGTGAAACTGCGGGAGCATACAAGTTTACTTCACATGTCTTGTTGGGCTGATATGAATATGTATAAATAACTTATGACTATTACAGCTGTGCATAAGAATTTAAAGGCAGAGACAACATTAGACATAATGGACAGCCATATTGCACATTAGATGACAGACATAGGTAATGGGTATACTATATGTTAAAGTTTACAATGTACTTATTACCACTTAAGTCCTCACCAAAGGTTTCAATGTGTTAACTCAAAAGTCAAAGATCTAAAGGCGACTTTGGAGGGGTAACAAGTACTCCTCGAAGGCTCCATGGCACATGCTCTCCTTTGGTCTCTCCTCCAAGCTCCTCTTTGTTCTCTTCTCCAAGGCTCTAAGCTGTCCTTTGGTCTCTCCTCCAATGGAGCTGTTCACACTACCATTGATGCATCTATGATAGTAGAACACAAAGTGATATGATCCTCTACCCCTCATCCCAAAAATCTGCTAAGCTATTGTGCAGGGGCACTCCAACTAACTTTTGAAGATCATTTCAACCTTTGCTGAGTGGCATTAGAGCCCATAACCATTTGATGGGTGGAACATCTCAAGAGAGTGGAGACTTGTATCCATTACCATTTCTAAATATCAGTGCCCATGGTATTCTTAGTTTTATTAGGTTTCAATGGTGTAATCCCCCAATTATTTACCATGTGATATTGTGCCAGAAACTTGGAATTTGAGAAAAGCTTCATAGAGAAGAGGCTCCACACACTCGAAGCATCTCCCTAAATCTGGAAATGCTAATTCAGAATGGCTTGAAATTTGGTAAAAATATTCCCTAAACATTCCAAAGTACCCTTTTTTGATGTACCTACCCATTTAGGAGCCTTTTGTACACTCTTGAAAGCCCCCAAGAATGTGTTGCCCAATCTTTGGGAGTGGTAGTTACGCAACATAGGAAAAATGCCCTGTTGCCTCCAAGATCTGATCCAGATGGGGTCTCAAGAGAAGATCGTATAGCCTACTAGATCCGTTGATCAAGTTTATGACAAGCATCGAGACCTTATATATCTATAGATTCCCACTTCTTTCTTAAGGGCATGTTTAGGCAGAAGTTTTAGTGCATGTAATTCAACATACTTATTGCTTCCCACTCCCAAATGTTCTTTGAAGGTGAAGTTGTGAGAGGATACAAACAAAATACCTTCTACTCCATTGGGTTTGGGGTTGCTCTGTCTTGCCCAATTGAAAAAATTCGAGGCATTGGAGTGGTCTGTTTTTACTTTCTAGCTTTCCAATTTGCCTTGGTGGTTTTTGCTTTGGGTAATGTTGATATTGTTCAAAGGAATACCGAGCATTATAAAAACACTTCCATAGGTAAAAATACCGAGTTTTCAAACAACATATTGTTCCTAGTGAGCCATAAAGACTAAGAAACAATAATGGGGAGAGATTTGGGTTCTCATAGTTGATGTCAGTAGCTCGGATAGGTACTTCTGCACAGACCTAAGTGTCTAGATGTGTGGAAGTTTCCTAATTGATCGTCAACCTCAACAATTGCTTTAAGTATTAGAGTAATTGACTTTTATAAGATAATGTGAGTTAATCTAATGAAATGCAAAGGTTATTTCTATGATTAAATGAATCTCAACTACTGATCTCAAGTGATGTTGAGATCTAATCTCAAATATCAATCACTTTGGAGATTAGGGTTGTGGATTTGATCAAAATATCAAACTTATAAAATGAAGGCTAAGCTAAAGGAGAAGACACACAGGACATATAGTGAGCACAAAACATTGAGAGAAGGACATCGCAATGATTGGGTGAAGGACTTCCATTCAAGTGTGCAATATTTGAGGAACAATGCAAGGGGTAATAAGGGAAGGATCTAGATCAACCGGTAAATCAGAGGATA
The DNA here is from genome assembly GCA_034641835.2 of Pinus albicaulis. NCBI lineage: Eukaryota > Viridiplantae > Streptophyta > Pinopsida > Pinales > Pinaceae > Pinus > Pinus albicaulis. Next base: position 813,056,469 of record CM076575.1, read on the forward strand.
GATCAAAGGTTTCTTCAGTTGGGTTGTTTCCAGGATCTTGTTGTATGTATTTTCTGTTGATTTTGTAGCATTGGAAAGTGTTCCAAGTCTAATATTTTGGGAAGAAGCTTGGATATCAGTGTTACAGAGAACCCAAAAACCGTTTGTGGAAATTCCACTCGGATCATGCTTTATTAAAATAATTAATTATTTTAAAGTGATCCCTAAGTCTAAACTTAGGGACATTAAATAATTAAAGGGTATTAATAAAGTAGAGTGTGAATCTTTTAGAAAACGAAAATCAAGCCATATTTTAATCTGAGCCGTTGATTCATTAGCGAAAAGACTATAAGAGAAGGCTCGAGGGTCATTTGGAAAGTAAGCCGGGCACACTCTCAGTGCCCGAAGGAAATTGATTCCGAAGTAAGAGAATTCGATTTCAGAGGGTGAGGTTGTAGAGGTGGAGTTGTAGATGCAAAAGGAAGAAGGGGAAGTTAGCAGAGGAAGAAGAAGGCAGAAGGAGGACGCAGAGGGAGCAGCGCTGAGCTACAACACTGGCCCTCCACGCAGAGTGACGCAGTCCAGTGCAGAAGGCCACACAGAGTGACGCAGAGGGAGGAAGGGTGCCTCCAGTGTGTCAGAAATTCTTCCGAAGTGTTTGGAAAAATGATCTCAGGTGTATGCTAGACATTTGCTCGTCATATTTTCTGTAAACGATTTTCTACTGCTGAAGAATAATATAAACCCTCATCTGCTGCATCAGTTTTCCCACATTGGGTTTTTCCGCGGACAATTGTCCAAAAATAACTGTGTTCATGTGATTGTTTCTATTGTGTTATATGTGTTCCATTTGTTCTTCTGCTTTTGATTCAGTGAATGCTGCAGCTGTGTTTATTTCAGAGTTTATTGAAGCATTTGTAAATAAATTATCATAAATAAGTAGGCGAAATAAACCAATCACTGCAGTAGTATTTCAGATTGAAAATTTTCACATGGTATCAGAGCAAAAGGAAAAAGACAGAAGAGGAGGTTCTGCAATGGAACTAAGATCCGACATCAATGCAGCAGCAGATTGGAAGGGTTCATGCAATCCTCTAGAACACATGGAGAAACAGAGGGATCATGACATTTCAGTTCTGGCATCCAGACTAGAAGAGGATTTCGCTTGTGTGTCAAGTACAACCTCTCCAGGGGTCTGGTATATTGACAGTGGAGCATCTGCTCACATGATGAGAGTTCGAGAATGCTTCTCGAGCTACCAGGAAGAGCAGATGCATTTTCAGATCACGATGGGAAACAAGGCCAAGTGTACCCTCGTTGGAAGAGGAACCATAATATTTCAAATAGAAGCTGGTAACAAGCTTCGAGCCACCAACGTACTACATGTACCGGGATTGGGGATGAACTTGCTCTCGGTGTCTCAACTTCAGAACAAGGGTTACGATGTATACTTGATTGGAAATAAGGTTTATGTCAAACACCCTTGTTGGAAAAGGAAGGCACAAATTGGAGTAAAGAGTCATAAACTGTATAAGTTACAGCTCGAGTCTCCAATGGCACTGATACGCAGTCGGATGAAAGGGACTTGAGTGAATTGTGGCACAGAAGAATTGGGCATCTACATCATGGAGCCTTGAAGATCCTCAAGAAGATTGTCATGGGAGCTCCAGAACTTAGCACAAGGAAAGACGATGTCTGCAGGGGATGCGTACTAGGGAAGTATGCCAAGGCAACATTTCCAAGAAGCAGCAGTAGGGCCAAGAGTGTGTTGGATTTGATACACTCAGACATCTACGGACCAATTTCCATGAATGCTCTCAGTGGTGCAAAGTATTTTGTCACCTTTATTGATGACCATTCCTGGAAGACTTGGATCTACTTTCTCAAGAACAAAGATGAAGTCTTTGAGCGATTCAAAGTATTCAAGGCTTTGGTAGAAAATTTAACCGGAAAATGGGTCAAGAAATTGCGATCAGATAACAGTGGAGAATATATTGATAAAGACTTCACAAGATTCTATGCAATGGAAGGCATCAGGAGAGAATGGACAACTCCATACAATCCGGAGCATAATGGAGTCGCAGAAAGGAAGAATAGGACCATTGTGGAAGTTGTGAGGGCGATGCTGTATGATCAAGTCATGCCCAAATTTCTATGGGCTGAAGCTTGCAATACAACAATGTATGTGCAGAACAGGGTGCTTCACAGAGCATTGGGAAAAGTGACTCCTAAGAGTGTGTTCACTGGTAGCAAGCCTAAGGTGAGCCATTTCAGGATATTCGACAGTATAGCGTATTTCCATGTACCCGATGAGAAGAGGAAGAAATTAGGTCAGACTGCAGAGAATGGTTACCTTGTGGGATAGATTGAAGTGTTGGTACCCACAATAGTAAGAAAAAGAAAAGGTTACAACTGCCACCGACAGGGCATAGACAGGCTACAGTAAAGGTGGTTGGATGAGACAGTCGATAGGCAAGAGCATTGGGCCCATGCAGGAAATGAATCAATAGAGATGTTAGGTGTTATGGGTAGAAGAGAAACATAACAACACATCCGCCAACAAAGGTACTATGACATGCATGTGCAAAAGACATTGGAGACATTGGCTGAGTCACCAGTAGGAGTTGCGACCTCACATAGGTGCATGGAAATCAATTGACAGTCACCAAAAATGTCGCGGTTGTATAGTTGTATGGTGGCTATGCGACGACATACATGGGCAAGTGAGTGCAATGTGACAATAACATAGAGTGGCAGGTATAACAACTTGATTTGACACAATCCAAGTGCTAGCAGTTTGTAGATTGTAGCCAACAATAATTGGCAGATGTCAGCCTTTAGAGGGAGAGAGGGAGACCATACTAGTCGAAGGCGCTGCAAAAATTAATCTAGTGGGTGTTTCAAAGGATCGAAACATAAACCCACTAGGGGATTCTTGCAAATCTATAAACCAACATCGAAGTCACCGGACACTGGGACATGGAACACGAAGGACACCAGGTTTCGAGTGTCGGACACGGACATGTTGACCCCCCGGAATAGAACACGTTATATATTATTTTATTAATATATATATATTAAAAATTAGATATTTCTTACACAAATTCTCATTCATGATACAAATTCATTGATTCAAACATATATCTTCATCTAGATGTAAGTTTTACAAAGATACAAAGTAACATTATGCATACAAATACAATTGTGACATATTCATCAATGATCCAACAGGAGAAAGACAAGATATTGTAGTTTTCTCATTAAGTCATCAAAGTCAAAATGTGTTTCATAAGTAGTAGCAATGCCAATGGAAAATATAAATAGAAAATACAAAATGAAAACAACTACAACCCTCAAGGCAGTAGGTAGCTCATCAGTCATCAATCCTGATCATCAAAATCAACATCACTGTACTCATCATCATGGTCGCCATTGCTCTCCTCTGCTGTATTCTCCTCCTCTGTATCCAATGTCATCTCTGCATTTGCTAGTGTGGAGGATGACCCCTCTATAGTATCACCATCATCAAAAGTGACAGGCTCTAGCACTGGCTCATAAAGATCCAAGTTGGCCAATGCCAACTCAACACTGCTGTCCAAACCCATATCATCAGGAAAGACATCTCTCATCTTTGTCTTTCCCTTCAACCACTCAACCCTCTCCCTGTAAATAAGACGAAGGTTGGTGTGCACATACACCATTGTCTCTGCCTTGGACTGCTCAAGTCTGCTCTTCTTAACACTATATGAATTCCCATATGTGCTCCAATTCCTCTCGCAACAAGAGGATGAAGTCACCTGAGAGAGGAGTCTCTTGGCTAACTGCTGTAGAGGACGGCTTGTTGCCGCATGAGTTTCCCACCAAGAATAGGGCTTCTTATCTCCCCTGTCTCTAATCACATCATATCATGCAAATTGACCAGTGCCAGTGGAAAACTCTGCAAAGGAATCCTCCAGCTCATCAAGGGATGCTCTATCCTAAAAAATCCGCTTGAATGCATCTTTCCTTCGGTGTGAAATTCCACCATCCATGTGAGGAGAGAATTTGCGGGAAGGTCTACCATTTCGCCACTCATGGCTGTAGTATTTATGTTCAATGAGTGAGCCAAACAACATAAAGGTGTGCAATTCTTGTCCCATTTGTTGACAATAATATCCTATATGGTGGTGAAGAAGGCCTCTGATGATGTCTCATACTCAGGGCACTCACTCTGTAAAATAACGCTCCTCACAATCTCAATCATGGAATCCCATCCCTCATAAACCTCTCCTAGGATGGGTTGGTCTGTATCTGCAAATCAAAGCAAAGAAATGATAGGGTCCATGATCTGAATAAGTAGATTTACCCTCTCCCACTAAGCATCATCTAACACTGTGTCCTTCACTCTTTTTGAGGTTGCTTAATTTGTCTTTCTCCAAAAAGACCAAAACTTTGAAACAACCATGGCCCCAAGAGTCGTCTTGACCTCCCTCAACCTCTTCAACATGATGAATGAAGAGACAAACCATGTATCCGCAATCTTCAACAATCTTCAACAATGATAGATTGTTGTACTCCTTGCAGATAGTGAGAGCATTTATATTATTTTGTACAAAGTTGCGGATATGTCATGCATCCTGAACAATGCTTCTAAATCCAAAGCACATCAGAAACAATAGATTTAAGTGCTAAATTCAATGAATGGACAATGCAAGGTGTCCAAAATACTTGTGGATATTTAGCTTCCACAATCATGCCAACGACCTTGCAAACAGGTGCATTATCTATAATGATTTGCACACAAAAATCAACACCTACATCTTTTATAACTTTAATAAACAACTCACCCATATATTGTGCATCCTTGTATTGTCCAAGTGCATCCACCGATTTCAAGAAAAATGGACCATTCAAGGAAGACACCATGAAGTTGATCAGTGGGTGCCGTTCTGGATCGGTCCATCCATCAGAAACAATGTTAACCCCTGATGTTGGCCATGCTGATTTAATAGGCTTAAGCATTTTATCCACGTCTTTCTTTGCCTTCGTCAACAATGTGGTTCTAAGTTTCTCTGATCTAGGAGGCACATACCTTGATGGAGCCCCTTGAGTTAGAGCTTGACACACCTCAATAAATAAAGGTGAGCATGCAACATTGAAGGATATGAAGTTCTGATAGAAAAAAATGCAATGATGAGATCAAGCTCTTCCCATTTCTCTTTCTGAAAAATCTTGTCCATTAGACCAAGTGTCATTGCCTTTCTTTTTGTTGCTTGTCCTCCAACAGAACTCTCAAATGGAAACTTGTTGCTGCTTTTCCTTAAGAATGGTAGGGGATCATCATTCTTGTTTTTTTAGATGTTGTAGACACCTTTTCCATACCAACATTGGCCTCTTTTTCCATTTCTTTCCTCTTTACTAAAGACACCTGTGTACATGCTGCAATTCCACAACTTGGTAAAGCCAATAAATGAGCTTTCACACTGTAATATGTGCTCATGAAATGATTGTTGCAATAGTTGCATTTCCATGCAGCATTGCCTCCTCCCTTCATCTTGCTACTTGGCCCTTGCTCTCTTGTGACATATTTCCACAAGGGATATTTGTTATCTTGAGGCTTTTGTCTTCCCTCCAGATTTGAAGCTGCTGTTGCAGCCCCACTTCGAATAGAGAGAACACTTGCAGACCCTGATGAAATTGGAACAGGAGGGGCATCTCCAATGGGGACATTCTTCCCCTTCCTTTGCCCTCTTCCTTGCTGCCCTTGATTGAGCCATGAATGCTGTAAAAAAATAAATAAAAAATGCTCAAATTTGTAAAAGAAATGCACATGCAAACTGCTGTAATAAAAGAAAAGATAGAGACAAAGTGCAATGCACTTTCCTGTTGCTTGAATCGCCTCCAAGATGCTCCCACATCCTTTTCTCTTCGCTCTCACACACCCACAACAAACCCACAACAAAAGAATAAGATAAATGTGAAATGAGAATGGCCAAATCAACCTTTTATCGCCGCACAAAAGTCTATTTTTATGGATTTGTGTTTGATCAGGACACGATCGTGTCCTGATCGGACATGATCGGAATGACATGAATCTGACCTAATTGTGTCTGATTCACCCAATTCAGGACACTAGAGGGCCTAGGCACAGATCCGGTTTCTTAGACTAACACTAGTTTTTTATTCTTGTGGATGCTAGAAGGACTTAGAACAAGGAGAAATTGTCAGATCTAGAGATTGTAACAACCAGTCTTAGGTTTGAAGACTGGATGGATAGAGCATCTAACTTCCTCCCCTAGAAGGCAAGGGTCACCTTGTTGTTGAAGGAACATAACCTTTGGGAGTTTGCATAAAAGGTTGTTTCTAAACCAACAAATCGAATAGATAAGGCGAGTCATATGAAGAAGGACATCAAATCCCAGAGGATTGTCATGGATGTTGTGAAGGATCATTTGATCCCTCACTTGGCAAAGAAGAAATCGTCTAGGAAGATGTTCAAGACTCTAGTGCACCTGTTCTAGAGTGACAACATGAACAGGAAAATGATATTGAGAAACATGCTTAGATCCATCCATATGTCAAGGCCTGATAATGTTACTAGTTACTTTATGAGGATCACCTAGACATGGGATCAATTTGCAGCCATTGGGGAGAAATGGAAGATGTAGAGCTTGTGAATGTGACACTAAATGGTTTTCCCAAGTCAGGGAAACCATTTGTTAAGGGAATTTGTGCTCAGGAGCACATTGCCAATTGGTAAAGGGTTTGGGATGATTGCATCCAAGAAGAGACTTGGGAGGAGTCTAAGGCCTGTAATCTGGGAATGGAAAATTTGGCCTTGAGCAATATGGACAAGAAGGGAAAAGGGGAAGGGTTCCAAGGGTAATAGTGAGGGGAAGGGGAAGTTGCAAAAAACAATGACATTTATAGAGGTTTATCTTGATGAGTTTGTAGCAAAGTTCGAGGACTTCTCATTTTTCTCCTATCTATGGACCAACACCATCACTAGGAGTGGTTGGCACTTAGATAGTGGTGCATGACAACATATGATAGAGGCATGTGAGCTATTTTGCAGTTTGACGGAGAGAGACAGTCAAATTTACATGTGCAACTTGGTAATGATGCCAAGTGTGCAGTGGAGGGGGTTGGAACAATTGAGTTCCAACTTGAGTCAAGAGGGATGTTGGAAACTAAGGACGTGCTATTTGTACTAGGATCGAAGACGAATTTGCTCTTAGCCTCAATGGTGGAGGACATAGGATGTGTAGTCATGTTTAGGAATGGGCAAGCTATTGCAAATGTAACTATGTTTGGTATTCATAATTGTCATTGTACTCATGTCATTTGTATATCTTATGTATTTATCAAAAGAAGAAAGAAATTATTATTTTTCAAGCATGGGTTTCATGCTCCATTTAAGTGGTCATCTAGGTCAAGCATGAATTTCATGCTCTTAGGGTTTTTCAAGTCAATAATAGATGTGTCATGAGTCAAGAGAGTCTTTGCCCTATGAATAAGACCCTATTAGGCAATTTGTAACAAGAAAGAAGAATTATTATTGAGTCAAAATTGTCAATATTGACCTCCAAAACCAAGTTAGCTTTGCTAGTCCAAGTCAGCGTAGAAGAGGCTATTTGACCCCTTGAAAAGGGTATAAATACAAGTGATTTCGACCTCATTAGCAACCTTCCTCACAAGAAGTTCGATCTGCAATAGAAAAGTGCAAAATTCAAGGAAGAAGCCAAGAAAGTCAAAGGAGAGAGAAGTTGAAGCAAGGAGGACGAAAAATCTAAGTTTTGACCTAGTTTTTGGACTATTTTCTCTCACGTGCGAAATTCTGAGTTGTTGCAGGGAGCTAAAGTTGCACACCAACTACAGGTCCGAAAATTAGATGCTGGGGGCAGAAATTCTAAGTTTGCAGCAATTTTGGAAAGGTTTGACCCTTGTTCACTTGGTTTGACTTTGACTAGTTGGAAGGGATCTTCTTGGAGGCCTGAATTGGTGCTTGGAGGAGGTCTTGGTCTAGGGTTTTTGGTCTTGGATTTCTTATTTGAACTTGTTTATATAAGAAGAGAAGAATTTTGATTGGGTTTTCTCGTAAGAAGGGTTTTGCCTTGACTTAGATCCTACATCTTGTGTTCATTACTTTTGTGATATTCATTGTTTTATTCAAGGTTGCAAACATCGCGATTTAATCGCAATTTTTTCAAAAAATCGTGATTTTTTCCGGTCGGCGATTTTATCGGCAATGTTTTCCCGATTTTTTGAAAAAATCGCGATTTGATCGGAAAAAATCGTGGCATGCTAAAACAGCGCGGTTATAATGCGATTTTGATGTTTTTTTTTTTCATTTTCACATGGACAGGTTTGGTTATGAGAGCTAAGGAGTGAAGGAGGAGAGCCAAGGAGGGAGATATGTGATCTACAAGCCCAAGATTGGACAAAAGTGAAGAATTTCTTGCAAGCCAAGCGAACAAAAATCGAATTTGGACCAAGTGTCTCCGGCAAAACGTTTTTTCCAGGTATGGGCATCAAATTTGACCCATTTTTTTTGTTTTTTTCTTGTTCTTCCATGGGTTTCTATTACCCATGTATTTTTCATCATTTGTGATTGCATTTGGTTGTGTTTTTTTTGTTTTGTTTTTGTTTTATTGAGAGGAGAGGGTTTATTTTGGTCAAAAATGCAAAAAATTGTTTGTTAAATTTTGTTTTTTATATTTCTTCTTGTGCTCTTAGTTTCTTCCCATTATTTTTGCTTGTGTTTCAACATGTATTTTTTCCCATTATTTTTGCATTGAGTTGAGGGTTTTTTTTTGTGAAAAAAATCAAAATGTTGTATGTAAAATTGTAATTTATTTTATTTTATTTTTTAACTTGCAATTTTTCTTGTGCCCTAGGTTCAAATTTCAACGTTCAAAGTTCAAAGTTTCCAACATGCCAAGGAAATTAGATCCTTTATGGGAATTTGGTGAACCTGATTAGGGGTTTGACCGATCAAACTTGACTTGCAAATTATGTGGTCATCACATGACAGGGGGGGTATATAGGTTGAAATACCACCTGGCACAAATTCCTGGGCATGAAGTAGGCCCTTGCACAAACACCAATCCAGAAATAATCAGAAGAGCCATGAACTCATTGGGAGAAATAGAAACCACTAAACTCAGCAAAGCAGCTCTGAAGAGTCAAATATCAGGGTTTGGAGTTGACCGTGAGAGTGGTAGTGGCTCTTCAGCATCAACCTTTTCTACAGGCAGCCCTGTAGCTGCCTCCTCATTTTTTGCTCCTAGAACCACTCACGGGGCACAGCCATCTATATCCTCCCTTATTAAAAAAAAGGAGAAGGAAGAAGCTGATAAGTTGTTGGGCATACTGTTTCTTTGGAGTGATATTCCTTTCAATGTTGCCAGGAACAATCCATTTTATCAGGCTACGATTGATGCTATCGCTGTTGTTGGCCCAGGATACAAAGCCCCTTCATATAATGATCTTAGAGGGCGCATTCTGCAAAATGAGAAAGCTGACTGCACCAAGAGATTGGAAGAGTTAAGGGCATCATGGGAAGTCACAGGATGCACTGTGATGTCAGATGGTTGGACTGATCAAAAGGGTAGGACCCTTATTAACTTCTTGGTCATTTGTCCCAAGGGGACAATGTTTATGAAATCTGTTGATGCATCTGCACATGTCAAAGATGCAAGATTATTATGTGATTTATTAGATGTGTTCATTATGGAGGTTGGGCCCCAAAATGTTGTCCAAATCATAACGGACAACGCTGCAAACTATGTTTCTGCTGGCAAGATGCTTATGGAGAGGTATCCGAGCATATTTTGGACACCTTGTGTTGCACATTGCCTTGATTTGATGTTGGAGGACATCGGAAAGATTGATTTTGTCAAAGAGATTGTAGAATCATCAAAGAGAATCACAAAATTTATATATAATCATGCATCTGTGCTTCATTTGATGAGGACATTCACCAACAAGGAGGAGTTGGTGCGGCCTGCTATTACACGATTTGCCACTACTTTCATATCTCTTCAATCCCTCTTGAATTCTAAGTGGGATTTGAAGAGAATGTTTCTTTCAGATGAGTGGCGTGCTTTGACTATCAGCCGCAAATCAGAGGGAGAGGCCATCTGCAGGTTGGTGTCATATCAGGAAAGTTTCTGGGCTGGAGTGGAAGAGGTGTGCAGCATTATTGAACCTTTGGTAAAGGTTCTTAGATTGGTGGATGGAGACAAGCCCGCAATGGGCTACTTGTATGAGGCCATGGATAGGGCCAAAGAAGTTGTTCGTAGCTATTATGATGATAAGGGTGATGAGGGGTTTCAAAGACAACTTCTTTTATGGGAAGTGATTGATGATCGATGGAACAACACACTCCATCGTCCCATTCATGCTGCAGGGGTCTTCCTGAACCCCGCATTTGCTTATTCATGTGGTTTCCTATTTGATGCTGAGGTCATGGATGGCTTTTTCACTTGTGTTCAGAAGATGGTGCCAAATCCATTAGAACGTGCAGAGATATCCAAAGAGATGGAGGTATACAGAATGGCAGGTGGCACCTTGAGCTTCGACATGGCTGTCCAGGATAGGACTACTAAAATGCCAGGAAAGATTTTCATTATTTTAAAATTTTTCTTATGTTTGTAACTTTATAAGTTTATCTTATTTGTTGTAACTTGTAACTTGTAGATGCATGGTGGAGGAGCTACGGTGGCAGATTACCAAAACTCCAAAAACTTGCCATTAGAATACTCAACCAAACATGTAGCGCTTCAGGATGCGAGCGCAACTGGAGTGTATTTGAAAAAATACACACCAAAAGGCGCAACAGGTAAAACACTTAACATATTCAAATTTCGAACTGATTTTTTGAATTCATTAAATATATTTTTTTAAATATTTAATTTATTAATTTATGACCCTTGTACAGGTTGGAGGGTCAGCGGCTCAATGACATGGTTTATGTCTACTACAATCTTAGATTGTGGGTGAGACAACTTGAGAGGACCCCTGATATGGAGGCCATCTCTTTAGATGCGATTGACACCACTGCTGAATGGAGGGTTGAGGCTGAGAGGCCTATCATGGAGTCAGCCCCTGATTGGATAGAGCAGGAGGTAGTGGAGGGGGAGGACTCGGAGGAGGACGAGGAGGAGCAGCAGCAGCAGGAGGAGGAGGAGGAGCAGGAGGAGGAGGTGACACCACCTACCACTACTACCGGTAGAGGACGTGGTCTGCCTCCTTTAGCTCCTAGTGGTTCAGGTTCTCGTTCTGGTGCTTCATTTTTTACTTCTAGAGCAATTTCTACTTCTAGAGCACGACAGAGCCCATTGCCAGTCCCGCCAGCTTCTTCATCTAGAGAGAAAGGCAAAGCTGTTGTATTTTCTCGCAAGAGGGGCAGAGGAAATCAGTAGTATAGGACCATAGGTTATATGGTGCATTGACATTCCTTTGTATATGACATTATGACTCATGATATGAGATACATTATTATATTTTTTGTTGATATTTTGAGGCTGAGTTGACTCTTGAGACTCAGGACTTAGTATTCAGGACAGGATTCAGCTTTATGTGTGATGTAGCACTAGACATGATATTACACATATAATATATTATGCCATGTTTATGTGTCAATGCATTTTATGTCAGATGCTTTAGATATTAAAAAATTGGAAAAAATGAATATTTTTGTATGTGCGATTTTTTCCCGATTTTTACCGAGTTGTTTTCCGATTTTTACCATTTTTCCCCATTTTTTTCTCGCCGATTTTAACTTCGATCAAGATGTTTGCAACCTTGGTTTTATGGTTTTGGTAATCATGATTAAAGAGAACATGATGCAAGATATAAGAAGAAGAAGTTAATATAATATCACTAGCAATTATCAACTCAATCAAGAGAATCACCCTAAGTGTCATGTATAGATTTCTAACACATGTACTGCAGCTTTTAAGGTGAAGAAGGAAGAGGCAACTTGGAGATCACTCTTCGAGGATATAAGAAGAGCACATGTTCTATGGAAAATTCGGATGCCCAACCTATTGTAAACAACTGATATTGTTTCTTCTATTTGTTAAAATTAATGAAACAAATTATTTGCAGTTTTCTATGACAAATATGAAAACATATACGCTACAGTCTTCACAAATCAAATACTGCGGAAAATAAATGCAAGGAAAATACTAGCACACATATAAACACATTGACACAATTATTTTTGGACAATTGTCCTTGAAAAACCCAATGTGAGAAAACTAGTGCAACAGATGAGGGTTTCTTTATTAATCTTCAACAATAATTCATGTACAAGATATTGGGTAGAAAAAATAGAGGAAGAAATTTACTAATGAATTTCTCTCACTCCACAACGTTTTCCTGACCCCGAAGAGGACCCTTTGCCCTTACACTGGCCTCACTGCCTCATCCTTTGCGTAGTGACTATGTAGTGCTTGATGAACTGCGTCCGTCCTCTGCACTGCCCTTTCCAGAATTCGTTCTGCACTCTCTGACTACTGCTGATGCTCTCTCTCTCTTACCTGCAACTCACCCTCTAACTCAATTTTCTCTTGTCGAACTTCAACCATTGAGAAAATTGATCTGCTTGGGCAATTGAGTATCTCCTCTAGCGTGTCTTCCAAGTGCCCATAGAGTTACTTCTTATAATCCCTCATTGAGACATCAACGACCATGATTAGATCTTAAACAATGGCTAAGCTTAACTTGGACTCTATCCACGCCTTTATCTAGAAGATTCACACCCGACTTAATTAATACCCTTTAATTAATAATATTTCCTAAGTTTAGACTTAGGAAATATTAAAAACTGATTAATTATTTTAATTAAGTCACTTCTGGGTGGAATTTCCCAAACGATTTCTGGTCTTGTGGGAATGCATGTGTCTTAGCCTCTCGCAAAATCTCAAGGCTATAATTCACATCCGATACTACAAAAATTAACATTCTAATCATATGGGAAGAATATAAGCTGGAAGGATGCAAGAAGAAGTTGTATGGAAAGAAGGCTCATCATTCATCTGAAGGAAGACTACTTTAGACTAAGAGGCTCTTGTTTACAAAAGAACATCTTGAGAAAAGACTCTCTTGAAGACATCTCGAACATCTTGAAAGAAGCATCTTAGAAGATCTTTTTGAGGACTTGAAGAGAACATTGCAGGTAGAAGGAAGAAAGTTTCTCTCTTTTTAAGTGGAAGATCTTGATTGGTGTCATTATCTGAAGAAGGATCTCTTCTCGAAAGATCTTCTTGTGAAAGTCTTTGAAGAAAAACAAGAATATGTTGAGATTTTGTGTATTTGGGGCAGTAATTTGGCTGTGCTCTAGGTCCCAAATTTTGTGGAGGGACTAGAATACACCTGATCTACAAGACCCAGAAATGGATTTGAGAAATTTCAAGTTGTGTTGAAGTTATTCAAATAATTAATTATTTTTAAAGGATTTCCTAAGTCTAACTTAGGAAAATAAAATAATTAAAGTGAATTAAGTAACACAAGTGATGAAATTGTCTTAAGTCACATGGATCAAGCAGTCTTTTAATCTCAGCCGTTGATGGATGATTTAATCTCGGCCATTGAAGGGTTCAACGAAAAAGTATAAGAGAAAGGCTTGAGGGTCAGTTGAAGACACACAATTTCTATAGAACTGAGGAATAGATCTAGAATTCTAGGGTGGGTTTGCTAAGAATTTCCAGTGAAATTTCCTGCAGTGAGGGGTAGTATTGGCTGAGGGAATGATCTGATTCCAAGAGCCAAGAGACAGCAAGAGGCAAGAGGAGCAACTCAAGGACAACGCAGAGAAGCTACGCAGCAGCTACGCAGGTGCTGCGTAGCCGCTACGTAGGTGCTACGCAGGACATCGCAGAGGCACTGGGAGGCTTCAGAAATCACGTAGAGGGGCTTTTTGGGCCAGCGTGAGGCTGTGAGACCCTTCCAGGAGTGACACAGTCCCTTCTAGTGAAGCGCAGTGGCATTTGAGAGTAGCAAGGCTGATGTTGAGGCTTCAGGGGCAGCACTGAGGGTTTCTAGGGCCAGTTCTGGGCTGAGTCCTGTAAATCTCGTTTGAGGATGTGGATCAGTCAGTAATTTGGCACTAGATCTTCAGGTTAGCTGCAGATCTTGTATCTTTTATTCTCTGTTGGGTTTTCCAAGGTTGGAACCCAGATTTGCTGTACTCAGAACTACTTAATAATAAAACCCTCATCTGCTGAACCGGTTTTCCCGCTTTGGGATTTTCCGAGGACTTATGTCCAAAAATCCATGTGTCACTTTGTTGCATGAGTGAGTTATTCAGTAAATGATCTGCATGTGTAGGCTGTAGTTGTGTTTATTTTCGGTATTTTCTGAATCTAATTTATGAAAATAACTTGTATAAATTAAATCAAGTAGGAGAAAATAAACCAATACACTGCAGTAGAATTTTCACAGAATATTGGGACCATCAATGAAGTAAGTTTGAAGAAATATCAGGTACCTTTGGAGCATCATTGAAGAAGGCTTAAGAAGTAACAAGCACCTTGGGACTTTCATCAAAGCAAGAAGGATATCTCTTGAAGGCATCAAGGAATATCATCTTCAAGTATCTATTGACAAGAATAGGTGAAGAATGGACAAAGTACTTTAAAAGTGAAGTGAGGATTAAAAGGATTCTCATTGAATCCATCAAGGATCATCGAGTTCTAGAAGTATAAAGTCACATATGAAATGTCTCAAGCCTTTGCTACTAAAGGAAAGAAGTGGAAGAAAGGGAGGTTTGGAAAGTTTGAACCTTATCAAAAGAATCAATTTCGAGGAAGACAAGATATGGCCAAAATGAAATGCTATGGATGTAATTGTCCTAAGAATTCCTCAAAATAGAATGAACAATAAGAAACGAGAAAGGGATAGAACTCACACAACTGTAGCTAGAAAATGTTGGAAAGTGTAAATAAGTCCGGTCTTCATATTGACTATGTAATTATGTATTTATGTAATGAAGAAGACAAAGATAATAAAATGTATTTTTGTTATGCTTGCTTCATGGGTTTCATGAGCAAGGTTTTTATTATAGGTCAAAAGACTTCTTCTTGATGTCTTTTAGGGATTTGTCATCTTGTCATAAATGTACTAATTAAGAGTCATGTATATGAAGAGTCTAATCAAAGAAGTATGCCTCAAGACCTTGTCATATAACCTTCAAGAAAATGCTCAAGTATGATGCTAGCACTACTGCTCAAATCAGACCTCAAGACAACCTCCATCATGCTGGAAGATAAGCCCTACAAGTCAGCTTATAAAGCAATGAACATGTCGGCCTAACCTTAGTCAGTGAAGTCAGCCTAAATCCCTGAAAGAAGTACACTATATAAAGAAAGGATCTGCGGTTCATTTAGGCAGATAAGTTCGGATAAGTCTAAACTAGTTTTGATGATATCAAGACTGCGTTAAAGGGTGACAGAAATGCGAAAAGGAGATTATGTTTGTAGTCGAGAACAACTCTAAAGTTTGAAGTCAAGTCTGAAATTTGAAGTGCAGATTACATAACAGGAGTATACAACGAAAATCCTGGTTGGAGTAAGTGCGAGGAAGGCTCAGTATAATCTCGAAGTCTATTCTGTAATAAAATTTATGCAATCACAGAAGTCGGAGGCTATTTTAGGATTAGTAGTGTTCAGTGCTAAACTGTGCTAAGTATTGGAAGGAGCAGAAAGAAGTTGTAAAGAAGAGTCTCTTCGAAAGCGAAATAAGGAGACTGCTGGAGGCCAAGATATCTGAAGGGTTACTGAACAGAGATCGAGTTTATCTAAAGTGACAAGTGCAGAACAATGTATAAGAGGAGGAGGAAGAAGTCAACTAGAGATCGAGCTCTCTAGTCCTGGTGCAGAAAGGTGCAGGACTGTGAAAAGAAGAAGAATCAACTTAAGGAGTCAAGGAAGAAGCAATGACAAGGTCTTGGAGGCATTGAAGGGTCAAGGGTCTGAGTCATGGTCATGGTACTTGTCATTTGAAAGTTTATAAGAAGATTTTCTTGTGGGTTTTCCTCTCCAAGAGGGAGAGGTTTTGGCCTTGGCTTGAGAGCTTAAATTTATGTCTCTTGTGTTTTGGTAATTAATTTGATGAAAGACATAATAAGCTAACAAGAGAAGAAATAAGTAAAATAAGTAAGCTCACGAGTAATTATCAAGAAGAGAATTTTAATTAAACTCCACCCTACCAAATTCTCAACAAAAAAGAGCCTGAAAAGAAGCCACAGGTTTTAGATCCCAAGGATCTCTTTTGTTAAAGTCTCAACATCATGGATAAAAGTATATGGCATTAAAATAGTTTGAATACATATAGACAGTTGCATTGGAAGCAATCATCTAGCAAGAATAGAAGGTTTTGGACCTATTCATGCACCAACACTTTGGCATCATAAGGATCACAAGGATCTTCTACATGAATAGAATCACGAAAAGACTTTTCAATATATGGAAGAGTTATTATCACATGGTAAGAGTATAAGAAGTTTGCAGGTATAGTTATAGCATAAAGGGAGTTTCATCTTCAAGAAAAGAGGTGATTCCTTTAAAAGAAGTAGACTAGATGGTTTTCTGAAAGAAGAAGAATATGCTTGATAACTCGAACATGAACATGGTGTGGACGAGTTTTGGATAAAGTTTGAACTTTGGAACTCTTTTGAATGGAAAACATGATAGTTGAACCTAAAGATAAGTCTCTTTAAAGATTGCTGACTACAAAGGGAATTATTGAAAGATAAGTGCTCTATCTCTATTCTTATACTATTATTTTCTTTAACTCAGTCCTTTGTTTTTATATACGTTGCTTGACCGTATCTTTTCTTTTTATGATCTCATCGAAACAGATTGCAGGTATATTCTAAAGACTGTCTGTGAAAGAAGTCAAAAGTTTGTGGCTAGATTCAAAGGGAGCCTCGAAGGGAGATTTAAATCTTGGAAGAACTTTAAATTTAAACGAAGCTTAGATTCAGAGGGAGCAGTTTAATCTTAAAGTAAAAATCAAAACGAGGTACAATCATTTAGTTGATAATGTAGTCTTTGCATGTGAGGTATGTTAGGGTTTTGCAGTTTCTTTATGATAGGTCTAAAAGACAGTGAAACTGTTAAGGTTTGAAGATGGCATATTTTGCATGATTAGAATCTAGGGTTTGTAGACTTTACATTTTTGAAGGTTTTTGGTATCGAGGGTTTGTAAAACCTAGATGGGACTTGAAATAGAAAAACCCTAGAATTATTATTTGTTCCCTCTTGAAGCCTTGGATCTTGATTTCTAGGGTTTGTAGATAGAATCTAGGGTATGGGATAAAAACTCTAATAAGGGTTAGGTCATGGGATATCTAAGGTTTGTAACCAAAACCCTAGATGCACATTTTTGAAGTCATAATAACCCTAGATTGACAGAATTAACATCATGCTCTTTTATGTGTATATTTTGCTTGGTTGTACTTGTTGATGAAAAATTGCAGGTACATGATGATGGTTTTAAAAAATGTGAAAACTAGATGAGAAAATGTAAGAACAAAAATAAAATCTCTTGCTTAATGATGACCTTGTGATAATGATGAACATGATGGAAAGAGGGAGTTGTAAAAGTAGCCTTTGATATTGATCGACATCCATTGTAAGATTCTTGAAGAAAGAGAGAAAATACAACTTCTATGGAAGTTATAAAATCCCTCTTGGATTGGATATCTGAAGCTTGTTAACTAGTTCATTCCAAGAACATGATGATTCATATATGCAGATTGAAGATTTTAGATCAATGTGAAGTTAAGAAATCTTTGACCTCCGAAGAGGCAAGCAACAATAGAAGCTATCATATTGATTTGGCATTATTGATGAGACATGGTTTTGCTCCCCGAAAGGACACGTTGCGAGGATGCATATGACATAATGATGAGTAAATGTGGCAGACGCTGATGAGATGGATAGTGGGAGCTTTGGCTAAGCTCTATATTGGTACGTTGGCAGATAACCTAGATGGTACTGAGATTTGTTAGGGTTGGTATCTTGGCAGGTAGCTTAGATGATACCTAGATCCCTGTTGGTATCTTGGCAGGTAGCCTAGATAATACCTAGATATCTGTTGGGTTGGTACATTGGCAGGTAGCCTAGAGGTAACCTAGATCCCTATTGAAATGGTGTCTTGGCAAGTAGCCTAGATGACACGTAGATCCTTGCAGGGTTGCAAGGGAGTGCCCCCCCTCTCGAACTCGCTCCCAGAGCGTGCTCCTGGCGGGAGCGCATTGGGAGCGACCCGAGGAGTGATAAATGGAGCTATTGAAGATTGGAAACAATTTTTTTTGAGTGGGGTAGCCTAATGTTCAAGCCTATGCCCCTAGTGTTGATATGTAGTTCATGGTAATGTTAAATTCTTAAAGTAAAAGGAGAATGCCACTTTCACTTAAATTTTTAACATTACCATGAAATGACTCAGGATGTTTGAGAGTGGTTTTGACCTCATTAGATTTCATATGGAGAAAGTTGAATTTTAGATCTCACTCAAAATCCGGTAGACTTATCATTTTTTCAGGATTTCAGAATTGGGGGGATTGCAATGTTTCCATTGGATTTTTTCATGTACTAGGGTATGAAACTTGTATTTAATCAATAGCACTAAGACCTCTATGCAGGAGAGACTCCCAATAATCAAGAGCACCTAAGATACCAGGGTATGGAACTTGTATTGAATCAAGAGCACCCAGGCCGTTCGACTATGCAGGAGGAGACTCCCAATAAAGCACGAGACAAGAAATTAGAAATTTCTCGTGGCAATAGGGTCAAGCAATAGATAATAGATTTTCTAGTTGTCATGAATGGGTGAATGTTCCTAGAGGTTATTTTTGTTGAATATGCCTTGATAAATCATCAAACATTGTACATCGAAGTATAAAGTCCTTAGGTAGCTGCTCTCATGCCGTAATTGCCATGCGAAATTACCTAGAGGCCTCCTTGATTGGGTTAATTCTCTCCATATCACAAATTCACCCTTACTCCACTTCTCGCAAAGGCAAGGCACTGATCCATCTATTGGTGGTCACTTAAATGATTATGTTTCTCGCGTCCTCCTCTTCCTAGGCCTATCCCTAAGGTCACCTAGGGCATCAATCAAATCCCATTCTAGCCATCCAATCACCTCAATTTTTGGTCCACTACTGTGCTAGGGTTTTGTTTTGAGGTCCTCCAAGTTTGAAGCAAATCTGATGGTGTAATCCTGGGATATAGCAAGCCCTAGCCACAAGAACAATTCTTTTCCTAGACTGACTTGGGTTAGTGTCCTCCTTGGGATCATTGCATTTAAATCTTAGAAGAAAATTATCCCTTTGATCCTGTTCCCTACCTTAATTAGGTCAAGCCCCTCATTTGGTGATCAACTCCATACCCTTGGCCTAGTTTTGGGTTCACTTGGCTCTGTGTGATCTCGCAACTTTGTAAGTTTAATTCCACAAAGATTACATAGAAGCCTCTTATCCATAAGGATCCTTAGGTCTAGGAAAGCCCCTTGTTAAGGCATATTCTCCATACCTAGGATCAAGAGTCCTCTTAGCCCTTACTAGAGAGCCCATCACCTTACTTGTGAAGCAAGTAAGCTATCTAATTTAGCCTCTCTTGTGAATATTCCTTAGGAATCACTCCTTATCCTCTTATTGATCCATTCATCTAGTGATTCCCCTTATACCAGGTCTCCATGTTGAGAAATATAGGGCATAGAGATTAAGTGATTTCTCTTCTATTAGTAACTGCTTATGAGTGCTTTTTTACTTTTGTAGATTAGGATCTTCTTTTACTTAGGTTATTAGTGTTCTTCATCAAACAACTACTAATGCATAAAGCTCAAGTGTAAGCGACGATGGTGAGAAAATGTCAGTTATAGAGGTGGAAGGCAATGGCAATGAAAAAGGGAATATCTCTTCCGAGGATGAGGAAGAGTTGGACACTCTCAGCCTCCAAATTACGCAAGAAAGAATGGATGAATATAGTAGGTCATGCAGAGGGTTAGTAAGGGAATGTAATTCTAATGAAGTATTCTTTCATTTGCACGAAGAAGAGGTGAAGCTTCATAAGATGAAATGTGAATATAAAAAGCACCCTATTGCATATCACCAAAATCATGTAATAAATACCTTAGCTATAGTTCTTCAAGAGAAAAGGGAAGAAGAGTCCTCCCGCTTGTCAACTAACCAAAATGAAGATACCCTTGAGGATCTAGCTGATGAGTAGGAAGATGAGTCCTTGTTGGGTTTGCATAATGAATGGGATGATTTTGGGAACTCGTATGTTGAGAATGACGAGGCTATCGAAAGTAAAGTTGATGCTGACCATACCTTCGTCGAGGGTGTCACTCCTGATAACTCTCCTTTTGAGAACCTTGAGGAATGTGATCCCATGAGCTCCTTGGAAGATAACATTGAAGATTATTTTGTCATAGAAAAGGAGAAATGGAAAATTATTGGGCTTGAATTTTATTGTGCTCCCATTTATGATACTGATAAAGAGGATGGGGCTGATACTGGCTTTCCCTTCCTCTCGGGCACTATTTATGAGGACAGAGCCATCGATACCCTTGGGAAGGAGAATTATTATTTTCCCTTGCATGAAAAGGAGCAACTGGAGATAACTGATTCGCCTTTTTAGGAAGACCCTATCTTTGATACCAACGATTATAGGATTGATAAGGCCCTTGCTCATACTTTCCTTCCTTATGATTATGGGAGTATATTCATATCACTTGAACCTCGGGAATCCAAGTTTTACAAGGATTTTAGGGGTTGGAAAAACCATTTGCAAGTCATATTCCCTTAACCTAACCCTTAAATCCTCACCTCTTTCTCCGAAAAAAAACTTTGTACCTTGCTTAAAGAGCAAGCAAGCTCCATTCTTCATCTCATTGTAGGGAAAGGATTATCGAGGCCATTTCACATCTATTTGTTGATCCATCTTTCATTAGTGACTTCCTATATACTGAGTCTCCTCTCATCGGTGAAAGTCCGTAAAGAGTAGGGATCCCTAGTTGAGGTGACAGTGGGATAAGTCTCCATCGTTTCCCTTGATCTAGCAGTTGCCCCTTTAGGAGTCCCTTTTAGGTCCCCTGCTAGTTTGAGTGGTAACAAAACCATCCAAACTCAAACCAAGTGTTGCCACCTTAGATGATGATCCCAAAGATGCTCTGCGTAGATCCCAAGAAGTGCATGATTTTATCTAAGAGAAACTCGTAATCCTCCAAAGTGAAGTGCTAAGTGTAGAAGCACTCAAGCTAATAGTGACAGAAGTCCACACGAAATCCTTAGTCCAAATATTCCATCGAATATTCGTTTAGTGCATGAGCTCCTCCAAATAATTAGATTTTCCACATGTGCAACTGCTGCATTAACTTCAGGAAATTCGATTTTATGAGATATTGGTGTATTTATAATGTAAGGTGCTTAGTCATCGTCCACATGTCCCTTGACTCAACTCTTTGACTAAGGATAATATCCAAGCCATTTCCACATCATTCTATCACATGGACTAATTTATTTCTCTCTATTTAATTTATTTCTAGCCTAATTTATTGCCACATTTTCCACTAAACTTAGGAAATGTGGGTTTTGGCGGCCCTCAACACATTTTTGACCCTTCAAAGTGTGTCATAGTAGAAAGTTGAGGGTGAGAGGTGCAAATTTTATTAGTCGTACCCCATACAACTTCCCTAGACATCACTTATTACATTACATATACAATTTTTATTGCAATTTCCACCCTACTGAAAATCTAAAAAATTAAAAAGTGACTACTTAGACCTAACCAAATTCCACGAATTTTTTTGTGTGATTTAGTATGGTAATATACATCGACTCTAGACACTAGGAGTCACCCAAGGCCTCATCATCAAGCTGTACTCCAGCTTTGGGGTAAATTTGGAGGAAAAAATCAATTAATTATTAAGTCTTGGTAGGGAGATGATAATTAACCAAGTGAAAAAAATCTCCCAGAGTAATACTCATTTGTTGGCAAGGTCCCAAGCTACCTAGGCCTGTTACATGACTCAACTCATCATTACTAGCATCACTTATTGCAATTCCCCGCAGGGTGTGGAATCTAAGTACAAGAGAAAATGATGAGAGGTAGAAGTAGAGTTTAAAAACACTGGTAATCTGATGGTACAAGTGTCCTTTAGTACATCCTTGGGCATGGAGTCTTCATATAATCATCAGGTGCCACTCCAGTGGTCAACATTTGTCTCCATATGGGGATGCATGCTAGAACCTGGAATTTGCATCCACCGACAAAAAGACATATATTAGCAGTATCCATTCAAAATATCATCAAATGAAATCAAGTACAGAAATGGAAATTTATTATAAGAGCATAAATAACATTTTATTCATGAAATAAAACTAGTTAAACAAAATTGACAAAGGAGAAGTTTAGAAATATGATACAAAAGATGCCCTATGGCATCAGATGTCTTCTTTGTAGAACAATTTGAGCAGTTTTCCATTTACAGGTAGTTCTAGTGATTCTCCGTCCAAGGTGCTCAAATGGTAGGAATTCTGTCCTACTGCTTCTCTGATAATATAAGGTCCAAGCCATAAACTGTCAAAACTTACCATGATTACCTGGCTTTTCGTTCTTGCAATCCCAAAGCAAAACCATATCATCATTAGAAAAACTTCTATTCCTAGATGATTTGTCAAAATTCCTTTTTACCTTAGATTGATTTTTACAACAATTTTCAAAGGCTCTTCTCCCAGTTTCATCCAATTCTACAATTTGATCAATCCTGTGTTGCACAACATCTTTATCAGATGTAAAACTTTGTAGCAATTGGTAAGCTGGTAGCCTCAAATGCACGGGAAGGGTAACATCCAAGCCATAAACTAGTTCAAAGGGACACTTTTCAGTAGAACTCTTCTTTGTAATCCTATTAGCCTACAAAGCATACTTAATTTTGCTATCCCATGCCCTTTTGTTATCCCCTACTATCTTCTTGATTATGGTTATCAAAATCTTATTGCTAGACTCAGCTAGGCCATTACCCCGAGGATAGTAGTTTGATGAGTGGGATAAGTTAATGCCATACTTAAAGCAAAAATATGAGAATTTGGCAGAGCTAAAAGCCTTGGCATTATCAGTTGTGATCTTAGCAGGGACACCAAAACGAGTGATAATCTTATCTTCAAGAAAGTCCATCATTACTTTGTCGGTGGTGTGTCTTGTAGGGATTACTTGTACCAATTTAGTAAATTAATCAGTAGTAGTCAAGATCCATGAGTAACCATTACTAGAATTTTCGTTAAACTTCCCTATAAAATCAAGCCCCCAATGTTGAAAAGGAGCTTCCACAACCATAGGTTGAAGAGGCGAAGAAGCTAACTTTTGCTTCCCAGTGAAAAGTTGACAATCTTGGCAACATCTAACATACTTGTGCACATCAACAAAAATAGGAGGCCAAAATAACCAACTCTCAAAATTTTGTGGGTAGTAGTCTTAACAATATAATGCCCTCTACAAAATCCTGAATGAAACTTAGATAGAAGCCTTTTGGCCTCAACTTCATCAACACATCTAAGTATTATCCCCTCGGGATTTTTCCAACCCATACCATCCTTCACAATGCAATACTTAGTGCTCTAAGCCTTATTGCTCTTCTTTTATGGCCAACTAAATGGATAGGACATGACAAATTTTGCAAGTAATAAATAATGTCTTTATACCATTCTAGTTGACTCAACCTTTGAAGTTCTGATGAAGTTAATTCCAAATCATTTTGTCAAATCATTCCTAACGCTTTCTTATTCTCCTTAGTCAAGATCTTGCCCAATCCTTGGCCTTTTACTAGGTTGGTAGGTCTAATATCTAAATCATACTCTTGAATCTTTGATCCAGGTGGATATTGGTGGTCACTCGCCTATTCCACTTGGGGCCCCACCATTGCCTCTTTCAGTTTTTCAGTTTCGGCACAACTTACTATTTTTAGCAGTTTTTCGGGTCCTAAACTTCCGAAGCCGTTTTGAGGCCCTAAACGACGTTTTTTGGGCATCGCACCTCCAACAAATATCATTCTGTTCCCGTTTCGGAATGGATATTCGTGGCGAAAGTTGTAGTCCTCGGATAGATCTTTCTAATGATGTACCATGTGCGTCAAACGGAGATAGTATGCCAAAGTTACGTCCCTGGGAAGTTGAAACACCAATTTACCCAAACGGGGCCCATAGTTTTGGCGCTTCATCTCTTAGGGTTAGGTTTTTGGGATGTTTAGGGTTCTCCATTGTTTCTCAATAATAAATAGGCCCTCGAGCCTCATTGTAACTCAGTTCAGAGGCCTGTAGCCGCCACATCTCTTCTCAGAGATAGCTACTAGCGCCCTAGCTAGTTTTATTTCCATTCTGTCTGTAAGCAAATTTCAGTTCTTTGATATTAATGAAATGAAGTGTTGTTTCCGCTGCATCTCTGTATTTATGGTTATATGTTTATTCTGTTGCGTTCCTGCATAAATCCGGATCAGTGGTATCAGAGCGGTCTGCTTTTTCTCGATCCTTCTTTGCATGTCCCCAACGAGGTCGGGTATAAGGAGCTAGGGCTCGATCTGGTGGAACCTTTGCAAGATCATCCTCGCAAACCTCGACGGACGCCCATGGGGGACGAAAAGAAAGATGAGGGAGCAGGAGATCCTATCAAAATATTGCTCGAGGAGGCCCTCGAAAACCAAAGGAACGCGATGATGGATAGCTTTGCTCAGATCCTTCAACGGCTGCCCACCGGCGGCGCATCTGCATCTAGTAGCCACTCTGGAGTTGCGACTCCCTTTAATGTACAAGTAAATTTTGACATTCCCATATTTGAGGGTCAAATAGACGCAGATGCCGTAGATAGATGGTTGAATCTATTAGAAGGATATTTCTCTGTTCATGACTTTTCAGACCGGGAGAAGATTATTTTTACACTCCTCAAAGCTACCCCCCATGTTAAGGACTGGTGGGAAACCTACTGTGAGAACAAGGACCAGACAGAAACCTCTCTGTTCTAGGCCGTACTAACTTGGAATTCTTTCCGAGACGCCGTCAAGGAACAGTACTATCCCGTGGGGAGCTATGAGGACAAGTACATACAATGGACCACGCTGCGACAACAAAGGGATCAAGATGTGCATGAGCTGACGAATCTGTTCCATACCCTGCACACAAAGTTGGGTATCAAAGATTCAGAGAAACATTTGGTGCTAAAGTATCGCAGCTGTCTGCACAGATACATTCAGGAGGAAATGGAGTTCCTCGACATCTCCTCGCTTGGTACGGCATACCGGTATGCTACCAAGATTGAGCAGAAATTCAAACAGAAGAAGCGAGACTTTGGATCTGCGAATCAAAAGCAAGGGAAAGGTGCTTCCAAACCGCAGAACAAAGGACAGAGCCAAGGCATGGCGGCTAAAGACAACCCGTCGAAGCCACAAGAAAAGAACAGCACCGCAAAGCCAAAGAAGGACACGGGAAAGTGGTGTGAGTTCCATAAGAGCTCCACTCACAACACAAGTGAGTGTCAAGCCAAACAGCCGCTAGTGGCCGAGATGAGGGCTTCTGAGTTAGATGCATGCTCTCACTCTGAAATGAGATTATTGGATGCTGAATATCAACGCCACCGTTGCCGCTACAAAGATCCAAGGAGGAACCCCAAGATCCAGAGAGGAGAACGCTCTTCCACTCCCAAATGTGGTAAAGGGCTCCCCGTACGCTTCAATATGTCGACAATGGGAGCCAAAAGAACCTCATTTTAGTACGTCGTGAAGCTGCTGGGCTTTGGCGACCATAGCTCACCCACATCCATGCACCACCCAAGTGGCTTCACCAAGGACGAGATCTCCGCGTCAGCCAGCAGTGTCGCCTTCCCTATAGCATCAAGCCCTTCACAGATGAGGTATTATGTGACGTTGCTCCTATTGATGTTTCTGATGTATTATTAGGACAACCATACTTGTGGAAGCGTCATGCTGTGTATGAGTCTCGACCTCGTGTTGTTATTATTACTTTGGGAAATAAGTTGTACAGGATACCAGAGGTACCACCTCCTACGACTATCTCTTTGGTTACTGCAAAACAATGTAGTAAGCTCATTTCCCAAACCAGGAAATTCGTTTTCCTGATGATCCGCCCCCAGGGCAAGAAGAAGACTGTGGCCACGACCTCCAGACAGGGCCCCTCCGCACGACAACAACAAATGGATAAGGTCGTGGAGGAGTACGGGGACATCTTCACCTCACCCACAGGGGTTCCTCTGCACTGCCAGGTCAAGCACCCGATTGATCTGACCCCAGGTGTGCCGCTACCCAATGGACCGATCTATCGACGCTCTGTTCTGGAAAATGATGAAATCAAGAGGCAGATTCAGGAGCTGTTGCAGAAAGGTCACATCAGACCAAGTTCATCGCCCCGTGGGAGCCCGATCGTGTTGGTACAGAAGAAGGATGGGACGTGGAGACTCTGTATTGACTATCGGGCGCTGAACAAGATCACTGTCCGGAATAGGTACCCAATCCCACGGATTGATGACCTTCGGGACCAACTCAAAGGTGCAAAATATTTCAGCAAGATCGACCTGAAGTCTGGGTATCACCAGGTACCAATTGAACCCTCCGATGTGTGGAAGACTGCCTTCAAAGCCAAGGAAGGCCTTTTCGAATGGCTGGTCATGCCTTTCGGGTCGACGAATGCTCCCGCCACCTTCATGAGGATGATGGATGACATCTTGCGGCCATTCACCAACTCATTTGTAGTGGTGTACTTGGATGACATTCTGATCTTCAGCCAGACTTGGGAAGAGCACCTTCACCACATCCGACAAGTCCTCCAAACACCGCGGCAACACAAGTTGTGTGCCAATTTGGAGAAGTGCACTTTTGGCATGACCCAGGTTCAATATATGGGATACATTATTGATGAAAGGGGGGTGCATGTGGATCCAGCCAAGATCCAAGTCATTCGGGATTGGCCAGCCCCAACCACTATAACAGAGCTTCGCAGCTTTCTGGGTCTTGCTAATTTCTATCGTAGATTCGTGTTGGGATTCTCTCATATCTCTTGGCCCTTGAGTCAAGTCACCAAGGGAGGAGTGAGAGCAAAATTCTTTTGGTCGGAACCTCAACAGAAGGCGTTCACAGAATTGAAAAATCGCCTCTGTTCTGCCCCAGTGCTCACATTACCAGACTTGCAACAGCCATTTGAGATCGAGACAGATGCCTCCGACTATGCTATTGGGGCAGTTCTTACTCAACAGGGACATCCAGTGGCATATCACAGTGAGACATTGTCTGAGACAGTTCGCAAGTATCCCACCTATGACAAAGAAATGTAATCCATTGTGCAAGCCTGTCGACAATGGAAGCATTACATTTTGGGGAAGGAAACAATCATCCACACAGACCACCGGCCCCTGCAGTTCATACAGACACAAGGGAAGTTGCAGAATGATCGCCATCAGAAGTGGTCCACATATCTGCAACAGTTTCATTTGAACATCAAGTTCAAGAAGGGTAGCACCAATAATGTTGCAGACTGCCTCAGCCGACCACCGATCATGGCGCTCACCACCGTGCTCAACTCTTGTGGGCATGAGACTTCTGATTGGCCGCTTCTCTATGAGAGTGACCCAGAATTCAGCGACACTTACAAGGCACTCTTGGGGGGTACGCAAGTTCCAAATTTTCACCTCCAAGATGCACTTTTATGTCACCTGGGACACCTTTGTGTTCCTTCAAGCGAGCGTGCCAAGATGATATGGGAAGTACACTACAGTCGAGTCGCTGGGCATTTCGGGGTCGAGAAAACAGTAGCAATACTACAGAAGTATTTCTATTGGCCGAACCTTCGAAAGGATGTCGAGAAGCACATCAGATCCTGCACTACTTGTGCCATTGCCAAACCGACCATCAAGAAGCAAGGCCTATATACTCCTCTACCTACCCCTAGTCGACCTTGGGAATCCATCTCCATGGATTACATGTCGGGCCTGCCTTCTACTAAGCAGGGAAATGACTGTGTTTTTGTGGTCGTCGACAGATTCTTGAAGATGGCCATTATGGCGGCCTGCAAGAAGAATATCACAGCAGAAGCCACCGCTAAACTCTTCTTTGAACGAGTGTGGGTGCACTTTGGGATCCCACAGTCTATCATATGAGATCGGGATAGCACGTTCCTCAGCACATTTTGGTCCAGCCTCTGGTCGATGTTGGATACCAAGCTCACCAAGTCCACAGCTTTCCATCCCCAAACAGATGGCCAGACAGAGGTCGTCAACAGAATGCTTGTACACATTCTGCGCATGTACAATTCAAAGCATCCACGCACATGGGACAAGAGCCTCCCATATGTACAACATAGTTATAATCGGGCTCTCCACAGTTCAATCAGCCATAGCCCCTTTCAGGTGGGCTTGGGATTCCAGCCACTATGTCCCATTGACGTAGCCATGCCATTTGCAGCTGCTCAGGCCGATTCAACTCATGTCCAGTCTGAAGTTGACAAAGCAAGTAGCTTCATCGAGCGCATTCAACACATCCGCCAACAGGTTCATGATATATTGGACAGAGCCAATGCCAAGTACAAGCAATGCCATGATCAACACCGGGTGCCACACAACTTCCAGGTGGGCGACAAAGTATGGCTACATTTGCAGAAGGAGCGCCTCACTAGACCCCACCGCAAGCTTCGCCCGCTCCGATATGGGCCGTACACTGTCACCATTGCTGTAGGGAACAATGCCTTCGAGCTTAGTATTCCTTCATTCCTTGGTCTGCACCCAGTCTTCAATGTGGATCGCCTTCGTCCTTACTTCCCACCTCTACTGGACACCTCAGACATTGCAGAACAACTCACACCAACAGAGTTAAACCCAGACTGCATGGAACAAGCCACCACAGATTGTATCAGGGACATGAAAATAAAGAGCACTCGCCAACAGAACATCCAACTGTATCGGGTTGTCAAAGCTGGCCAATTCCTGCACCAAGGCAAGTGGTTCACCAGGGACCAAGTTCAACATAAGTTTCCTCATCTCATGGAAGAACTCAACGCAATGTATCATTGTTTAAGGGGAGGATCCAGTGGAGTTTATTGGTGGTCACTCCGCCTATTCCTTCCAAACACACCTTTTTCAGCTTTTCAAAGTTTGTTTAGCTGCGGGGGTCTTTAGCAGTCGTCCTCGATCTGAGTTACTTTGAGGCCTTAAATGACGCAGCATCGCGCCTCCAACAAATATCATTCCGCTCTCCTCGGAATGGGATATTCGTGGCGAGCAGTCCTTCAATAGATCTTCCTAATGATGTGCCATGTGCGTACAAATGTAGAGATAATAGTTACGCCCGGGTAGTTGAAACACAAATCTATTTCCAAACGGGGCCTATATGCTTTCATCTCCTAGGCTAGGTTTTTGGGTTTTGGACGTTTAGGTTTTCCCCTTTTTTCACAATGTCAGGCTCGGTTATTGTAATTCCTCAGCCAGAAAATGGTTTTCATCTTCTTCGCATATACAACGTTTTCATAGTTTTTTCCATTGCCGTAGTTAAATTTCAGTTCTTTGATATTAATGAAATGAAGTGTTGTTTCCGCTGCATCTCTGTATTTATGGTTATATGTTTATTCTGTTGCGTTCCTGCATAAATCCGGATCAATATTAGAGACTCACCTAGCTCTAGTTCGTAAGCAATCAACTTGAGTTAAAATGTCCTTCACAACAGAGTGGGGGATAAATGCAATT
The DNA here is from genome assembly GCA_034641835.2 of Pinus albicaulis. Lineage (NCBI taxonomy): Eukaryota > Viridiplantae > Streptophyta > Pinopsida > Pinales > Pinaceae > Pinus > Pinus albicaulis. The sequence continues at coordinate 813,086,177 of CM076575.1, forward strand.
ATTCTTGAATGCCCCACATAAACTCTAAATTGCTTAAGAGACTTGACTAAGTCATAAGCTTGCTTTTCCATGGTGCTATACTTCAACTCGAAACTTTGAAGTGATCTACTCATAAAAGCAATATATTGCTCATACCCTTCATTGTTCTTTTGAAGCAATATTCCAACAATAGTATCTTGAGATGCAAAAGAGAAAATCAAAAACTCCTTTGATGATCCGGATTTATGCAGGAACGCAATAGAATAAAAATATAACCATAAATATAGAGATGCAACGGAAACAACACTTCATTTCATTAATATCAAAGAACTGAAATTTGCTTACAGACAGAATGGAAATAAAACTAGCTAGGGCGCTGGTAGCTATCTCTGAGAAGAGATGTGGCGGCTACAGGCCTCTGAACTAAGTTATAATGAGGCTCGAGGGCCTATTTATTATTGAGAAACAATGGAGAACTCTAAACATCCAAAAACCTAACCCTAGGAGATGAAGCGCCAAAACTATGGGCCCCGTTTGGGTAAATTGGTGCTTCAACTTCCTGGGACGTAACTTTGGCATACTATCTCCGTTTGACGCACATGGTACATCATTAGAAAGATCTATCCCAGGGCTACAACTTTCGCCACGAATATCCATTTCGGAACGGGAACGGAATGATATTCGCTGGAGGCGCGATGCCCAAAAAACGTCATTTAGGGCCTCAAAACGGCTCCGGAAGTTCAGGACCCGAAAAATTGCTAAAAATAGTAAGTTGTGCCGAAACTGAAAAACTGAAAGAGGCAATGGTGGGGCCCCAAGTGGAATAGGCGGGTTGCCACCAATATCCACCTGGATCATTTGAATAATCAGGGCTCACAAGAATAGGTGTTTTACCAATAAAATCCTTAATTTCTTGAAAACCTTTTCTTCCTTCATTTCCCCAAACAAACTTAACATCTTTCTTTAAAAGGGTTTGAATGGGTTTAGCAATCTCAACATAATTTGGAATGGACCTTCTAAGGAAATTTATCTTTCCTAGGAAGGATTGAAGGGTTTTAATAATGTGAGGCAAAGGAATCTTTTGAATTGCCTCAATTCTTTCAGGGTCAACCTTGATCCCATCCTTTGAAATGATGTGACCAAGCAACTTCCCTTCAGTCACTCCAGAAATAGATTTAGTAGGGTTTAAGGATATTCCATCTTCTCTACACCTATCAAAGATTTGCCTTAAATGGCCCTCATGAGAAATTCCATATTTAGAAAAAACTTTTAAGTCATCTTGATAGATCTCAATGAATTTCCTAATTAGACCCTTAAAGGCATAGTCCATAGCCCTTTGAAAAGTTGCTCCAACATTTGTTATTCCAAAAGGCATCCTCAAATACTCAAAAGTACCCCATGGTGTGGTGAATGCTGTGTTATGTCTATCTTCCTTCTTCATCATGTCTTGGTTATATCTTGAAAATCCATCTAATAAAGACATCATTCTAGATCCTGTTACCCTTTGTAATAATGTTTCCATATTAGGTAAAGTGTAATTATCCTTTTTACAAGCTAAATTAAGCTTTCGAAGATCTACACATAGCCTGATTGATCCATTCTTCTTTCTTACAATAACCAAGTTTGAGCACCATGTAGAATGCCTAGTGTGAGCTATAATTCTAGCTTGAAGGATCTTTTGCAACTCCTTTTGCACTAAGGGGGCTAACTTAGGATTTATTTGCCTAAGGTTTTGCCTAAAGGGTTTGACATTTTCATCTTTAAGAGGGATAGTATGTTCCATAACATCCTCCCTATAACCTTTTAACTCCTCATCTGAAAAGGCCAAGATGTCCCTATATTCTTGAAGTAAATTTATTAACTTTTTCTTTCATCCTCATTGGTACCCTTCCCTATTTTAATAATCTTTGGATCATGGGGGGTACCAATGTTTACTTCAATGAATTCCCCTGGGTCAATTTTCTTATCTTATTTTCTCCTCACGACATCATGTCTATTGTTGAGCCTCAAAATCTTGCTTCCTTTCATCTTACTTTACCTCATTTTCCTTTTTCCATTGATATCCTAGACCCAATTGATCAATGAATTTAGTTAAAATTACTTTTAGAATGATTTACATGACCGACTTGCTAAGTTTTGTGATTTTTGCCATTGTAATGCATTTTGACCAGAACTAGCTGCAGAATGCAGACATTCCGTAGCTAACCGGCAATTCTGCAACTGTCTTCATGTTTGGGTATGTTCCAGGTGGCCTCTCAAGAAAAACTGCATATGGGCATAATCCACGTCATGTCTACATTGTTCGTTGCTCACCATGAAGGAAGAAACGGATTCTGGATATGGTTTTGATACGTGGGAACACATTTAGGAAGGCAGACTTCTATTAGGACTGTCTCAGTCCAGATGTCCTTTTCCTTTTTACGTTGCCACTTCAAGAGTCCTAATGTGATTTCGATAAGGAAAGACAATGACCCTGGAATTGTTGCAAGTCTTGTTATGTACATTTGTTATATAAACACTTGGGAAACCGAGAGCTATGCTAGATTTTGTTCTAGATTTTGCTTAAGATTCTGTGCTACATTTCTGAAGACGCAGATTGCTCTGTTCAAGTTATTCCTCTTTTAATGAAGCAGACAGTGTTGTTTTGAAAGCGTTAATTTGATTTGGGGTTAGATTCCGTCAGGTGGTAGAGGGCCCCTGCCTCTTGCACGGATTTATTTGCGTAATTTAGATAAGTATCCTAGCTGCCTTTACGTTTTTTTTGAAGTTGAATTCGTAGTTGTTTTCATTAGTTACTATAGTTATAACTCGTTCTAAAAACTCTTCCAAAAGATTATGAAAATGAATGGGAAATGGCTATAGTATTGTAGGATTTAATTGTAATCTCTTTTGTTCACCATCACAGTTATACTTATGCTAAATACTCTTCCACAAGAAGAAACTCTTCCAAGAAATCTTTATAATGTTTTAAGCATGATTGTGATCCTGAACGCTTCATTTGTGTGTTTGCACTAAGTACCATAGCTTTCCTTGCTCTTAAACGCTTGTCCAAAATATCATAATGATGAGTGGGAGATAGCCATGATATCTTAGTTTTTAATTGCTTTCAGTCTTTATGTTTGCATAGCATAGTTAGGATACTCCGGAGTTTAATTGCACTTAACTCATGTTCAGATGTTTTGTTTTAAGTTTGATAATGACTTGTAGTTTAACACTGTTTTAGACTAGTGACATCTTAAGTACAGTTTTAGCTTCACTCATTGCATTGGCACCCCACATTCAGTTATCATTCACTGCATATTAGATTACTTCAGTTGTTAAACTTAACAAAACAACCTTCATTACTCACAAACCTCTTCTTGTTCTAAAATCCATAATTGATTCATAACCATATGAACAGAAGATAATATCATTTTAAGGCTTGAAGTACTTCTGCAACTTCCTGATCATCTTACAAACAAACATTTCCTCAAAAGACTATTTTAAAAATCTCTAACCTTTGAGTGAAGTGTAGTGTTATCAAACTAAGTGGCAGAATAGAGTTAGGAACTAGCCTTAGAGTAAAAGACCTTATGATGGTATCAATGTTTTACTCCAATTATGCTTCAACAAATCTCTAATCAAGGATAAAATGTTGCATCATTATAAGTTAGTTGTTTAACTGTTTAGATAGGAGGATTTGCATACTTAATTGACCATGTCTCAAGCTCTCTCTCAAAACACCTTTGATGAAAGCATTTGACAAGTTGAATTTATGTTTTGAATCATTTGTTTAAAAGTCATTATCAAGCTTTGTTTCTGCTTAGTCTTAGTTTAGATTTGATTCTGTTTCAGTATTGCACTTGCATTTGTCATTTGTCATCAACCAATTAGGCTTCACTCTGTTTTTAATCATTAGCTCCTTTCCATTAGCTTTCTAGTCATTTTCCTTGTGAACATAAAACTACCAAAAGACCAAAAACATCATAAAACACTACACACAACGCATTAAGAAACAAACACCTAGGTACATACAATACACTTCACTTCAGCAGTTTACCAACCCTGGTTGACAATTAAATGAGCTTAATTTAGGAGACTAGATTGAGACCAAACATCTATCAAACATCTGCTCCATGGCTACACGATCCCTATGAGTGGGATTTGACACAACATTACACTCCTCATAGTTGCAACCCTCTTCTTTGTAGCCAACACTAAAATCAGAAACTTCCTCCATATTATTTAAAAAACAAATCACTTGGCTTTCATCATTAAAGATTAGCCAATGCTCAATATTATCAGGAATTGATGGTCTAAAGATAACTTCCATCTTGATTTATCATTCATCAAGTTCTCTCCAAGATGTAAGGTAGATGCAAGAACAACCAACTCATCAGCTTCTTTATTTCCTTCTCTTGGAGTTGTTTGAAGATCTAATGCATCAAAATATTCCATGTTATCCCAAACAACATTATGATACCTCTTTAATCTATCATTCTTGCATGCAAATTGATTCTTTGTTTGAAGAATGACTAAATCAGAGTCCCCCTTGATACTAAGCATCTTAATGTTCAAGTCCTTTGCCAACTCTAGACCTAACAATAAAGCTTCATATTCGGCTACATTGTTAGTTGCATCAAATTCCAATCTAAAGGAAAACTTGAATATATGACCAACAGGGGAGGTAAGGACAATTCCAACACCCTTACTGAACCTTGAATGGGCACCATCAAAATTCATGTGCCAAACCCAACCTTTCTTACTTTCCACCTCCTTCTCCAAAGGAACAATAGAATTAGCCAAGATAGCATAGTTTCCCAAGTCATCAGATTCATACACAATTTCGTTATGAGGCTCCTTGGGATTTTCTACATGAAACTTTCTCACCAACTCCCTATCCAATCTAAACATGATGCCTTCACTATTAGGGATGGTAGCATAACTTAAATCCATTTGCAAACTACCCCCTATATCAGCTCCCTGCTTTCTAGACAACAACATCCCCGAAGCATCAGGCACATCTATCACCACAATATCCATGGTGATCATAATATCATGATGTACTGCCAAGTGGACTTGAAGATCCTTTATCAAACCACAAACCTCAATAATTTTTGAATCCATACCACAAATGTTGTGGTAAGGTCTAGAAATCCTCAATTTCAACTGATTCATGACCTTCTTAGTCATGACAGAAGATGATGCCATAGAATCAAACATACAATTGTGCAAAAGCATTCCATTGACCAACATAGTGATGAAAAAAGGTTGATGGTCTCTGTTATCTCTACACATATCACTACTTTGTAAAGTGATAGGGGCATCTTCATATCTATCCTTAGAAAAGTTAACATTTCTTTTCCATTGGGTGCATCAATGGCTTTCAACAATTTATATCTTTGGGAGGGAATCTTCATGATTTCAGTCACAGGTACGAAAATCTTTGCATTATTTATCCATCCTCCCAAATCAATATTCAACTTAGATGTGGGTGGAGTGAAAGTTTTATGGGCATTTTGATTTCTTCCCTTACTTCTTTCCCTTTCTTTATCTTTGACAATCTCTAAAATCTGATTTGATGAAGGCTTCTTCCAATACAACTCAGTGATCCTATCCAACACTTCAAAAGTATTCACACCATGGGAGGATGGAGACTTCTTACTTATCTTTTGGTTATTCTCCACAAATCCCATCCAGTTCTCCAAGGACAAATGATGCTCTTTTCCAACTACATTGATTTGCTCAATTGTTCCAACCATTTCTCCATCTAAGATCCTGCGTTCATAAGGGAAAGGGAGTTCATCATGTAGGAAACTCAGAAGCTTTTTGGCCTCAACTTCATCAACACATTTAAGTATTACCCCCTTTGGATTTTTCCAACCTAGACCATCCTTCACAATTCAATACTTAGTTGCTCTAAGCCTCAATGCTCTGCTTTTATAGCCAACTAAATGGGCTGGACATGACAAATTTTGCAAGTTAAAGGGTTGGCTTTGACCGATTTTTGTGAGGATTTTGTTGATTGTTTTGACTTGGGTTGATCGATTTTGGCAAGCCGAATTTGATGCTGCTTTGACCGAATTATTTGGAGGAATATTGACCATTGACTGTTGACTGGTTAGGGCTGCTGCTGATGTTGAATTTGACTAGAATTGCAGATTTGATTTGTTGACCAGATTTGACGTTTAAGCTCACCATTGGATTGGATATTGGATGTTGATTCTTGGATAGTCAAAAGTTTGACCTTGACTTATTGTTGATGAATTGGAACAATGTATCTCTTTGCTGAACATTTGATGACAATCTAATAAAAGAAGAATTTTGAAAGGGTTTTCCCCATTGTGGGTTTTTCCTTGGTCTTTGACCAAATCTTGTGTTTCTCTTGTTCTTGGCTGTCTTCTATTGCATTTGGATGATTGCTCTATCTACAATTGCTTATTTCATTGGAAGATTGAATTTATTGGATAAATTGACTGCTAATTGAAGAAGAATTGTTGTAAGTGATTGTACTAAGCATAGAGCACCGGAAATTTAACAATGCGAGCTCCTCTGTGATAGTCTTCTCTATGATATGCGAGCTCCTCTGTGGAAGTATCCTTCTGTGGTATGCGAGCTTTTCTATGTCTCCTTATCTCTGTGGTAAAGGAAAAATTCTGTGGCTCCTTTTCTATGTGACTTAAGAGGACAAATTTCTGTCCTTGTGATCTTATAAAAAGGTGATTTGAATGATGTACAATTGATGAAACTCTTTCTGATAAGGAAAGATTATTGGTTTTCCCCTTGTGGGTTTTTCACTGGCTGTTAGCCTAATTCATGGTGTCTCTTGTTGTAAGAACCTAAATATTGGATTTCTAAATTCTTCACAATTCTTCAATTAGTTTCAGACAGTTTCAGAGTTTAGCTAAATCATTTAACAGGGAATTACTGCTGTTTCTAAAAATTATTCCAAGTTTATGTAATTTAATTCAGGCAACAGTTACAATTTATCATCTTTCCCTTTTGTACAGTATAAGAGATCATTTTCATATATATATCCAAGCATATACAAACAGAAATCAAATAGAAGTACGATTTCATGCAGTTCAGAAATAAAAATTCAATTTATGCTATATGGGAAATACCTGGGATGCAGTAGGCGAATATGGACAGATCACCAAAACAACAATCCTCCCAGCCGATCTAGGAACAATCCTAGACCCAGAAGATTACTCTTCTGCCCCCGTGCCCAAAATCCCAGAACGGTGAAACTCTCTTTTCAAAACTCTGCGTATCCTTCAATCCAAATGCTCCAGAATATAGGATTTTTCTTCTCCTCCAACCGACCTCTTACTCCTGCACATCCTCCCCCTTATATCTATCTCCCCACCGCCTTTCACTCCCGAAGATCTTTTATTATATTTATGAGGGTCTGCCACCATTTAAGGCGACCTTATCTTCATTTAAGGGTACATTAATGTCGAGATAAGTTTTTGGGATAAAGTGCATCCAATATCCTCGTTGAGTCCTCATCCAGTCACGTATATGTGATGACGTTATGGAAAGCTCAATCTGTATTGTTTTAATAACTTAATTTGGCTTGATTAAATTATTTTATTTAAAAATTAGGAATGGGTGTGATGACTTTAGGTTTGTTTATAAATTAATTAATTTGCCTTAATTAATTTATATTATTATTTTATTGGTTATCCTACTTATCACTTTCAGTATGGGTCATTACACTTGTCATATTGTTTATTGTGATTTCTATTTCTCTATGGTAGAAGTGAATGGTTGAATTTTTTCATGCACAACTTCTTGATGATTGGAATGGTCCAAAGAAGTAATGTTGTATCATTGGGAGTAGTTATCAATTTGAAACATTGTACTAGTCTTGATTGCACTAAAATCTCAACACTTGACCTCATTTAGAATAATACGCCTGACCTTGGTATCATCTTTCGGTACTCATGTAACATGATAGGATCTGTTGGTACAACAATATGTGCCATAGCAAACTCCTTCGGCCCATGCTCTTTTAAAATAAGAAGGCACCGAACTTTCTAGACACCAAAGTTAGATTTGCTATCCTACCTATCTTAGTCCCTCAATCCTAGTGAAGCCATTATTGAACCCCTCGAGAGAAAATAAAAATAAATTTCTTCTACTAGCTAACAAAAGTACCTGGAAAACCTCATGGTCTCCCTGTACAAGTGATCTTGGCTTTCTGAGAATTTTTGGCTCACTTGTAAAACAATATGACCTACTCGCATGGCCTTTGGCTAGCAATCTGGCCTCATGGCCTTGCCTCTGGATGTCTTAGCCTACTCAAATCGACCTCACCCTCTTGGCCCTCCTAGAGTATTTCGACCCTCAACACAACCTCAACATCTCACTGCCTGACTGAAAATATTAGCCTCTCTTGTACAAAATAATGCTGGTAAAATTCCTCTAGCTAAATCTGGAACAAACTGAAGAAATCAATTTGGGTATTAAACCCTTGGGTTTCCTCTTTCAAATCCTTGCATTGATCTACTTTGGTAAATCCCTGTGCTTCAGATCTGCTCTGATACCATGTGAAAAATTGATAAAAATATCATTTTTTGCAATCAACCAATAATTATCCAATATATTTAATTCTGAGCCAAATTATTTTATGGAAAATACTGAATAAAACACGATTGCATTATTAACCAAAATAAATTGCAAAAACTCTTAGAAAAACCAATCATAAAATGGACACACATTTTTGGAGAAATTGTCCTTGGAAAAACCTTGAAGGGAAAACTAGTTCTTCAGTTTTGAGTGTTTTATTAATCTTCAACAAATTCTGCAATTGATAAATATTACAATATTGCTTGCAAAATTCCGGCAACACTTTGACAAAATATTTCTTCACCTCCACAAGTCGATCTAACCTTTGGAAAGCCCACGACCTCCCTCTGCGAACTTGACACAACCTTACACTGGTGAATAAGACCTGTACGACCTCCCTCTGCAACTTGACACAACCTTACACTCGTAAATACGACCTGTACGACCTCACATATGTGGCTCCTGGACCCTCTGATTCTCACAACTTAGATGGAATCATCCTCTCGACACTTCTGGCAACTTGTACAACTCTCCTGGCAATTTGTACGACCTCCTCCTAGCAAGTATGGTCTCCACAAAGATTCTTGACCTCTCTCAGAGAAAACACGACCCTCTTGGAAGCCTCACTACTGGAAATACTCGCGCTACTTGCATCTATGGAAGAATTCCTTTTTCAGATCTCGAAAAACTAGAAGAATACTAATGAACGATAGCCTCGGAAAATATTCACTGCTTCAACTGTTGCTGATACTCTTGCTAGTGTCAACCCCACACAATGACCATTGATCTCCAAGGTTGCCCATCGATTTCCTTTATAATCTCTCATTGAGAAATCAACAACCAATTTTTAGATCTGAAATGATCTAATCAATGGCTAGGATCACTTAGAAACTTTACTGGAAGTCTCTAGAGGAAAATGGACCATGTCTCAATTATTACTAATTAATTAATCTATTTTCCTAATTTAAAACTTGGGAAAATAATTAAAATTGACTAAGTAATTTAATTAAGACATTTACATTCAAAAGAATAACTTGGCCTTGGAGATATGTTTTTCTCTCGTGTTCCTAGCCTCACTTACACCACCTAAGGCTACAACACTTGTTCGAGCTACATCATCCATGACAACGAAGATCTCACCTTTCTATGTTCTAGTCTCTCAGACCACTACCTCCATTGCAAGTGCAGAAACTCACGAAAATCTGTCACTCAATACTCTTTATGGTGCAACCAACTTCTTGGTGAATTTGTGATTTCATTCAATTATGTTTGATTCTAACTCTTTGAATGTATTGGAGGCCATTGAATGACTTTTTTTGTAGTGTGATGGTATATTGAAGTGCACTTGTTGTGAATTATATCACTCGAGGCACACATTCATTTCTCACATCACTTTAAATTCTGTTGTTATTGTGAAATTTTCAATCTGAAATACTACTGCAGTGATTGATTTATTTCGCCTACTTATTTATGATAAGTTATTTGCATATGCTTCAGTAAATTCTGAAATAAACACAACTGCAACATTCACTTAATCAAAAGCAGAAGAACAAATAGAACACATATAACACAATAGAAACAATCACATGAACAGAGTTATTTTTGGACAATTGTGCCCGGAAAAACCTAATGTGGGAAAACCGATGCAGTAGATGAGGGTTTATATTATTCTTCAGCAGTGGAAAATATTTTACAGAAAATATGACGAGCAGATGTTTGGCTTACACCTGAGATAATTTTTCCGAACACTTCGGAAGAATTTTCGACACACTGGAGGCACCCTTCCTCCTTTGCGTCACTTTGCATGGCCTTCTGCGCAGTCACTGCGCTGGACTGCATCACTCTGCGTGTAGGGCTAGTGCTGCTGCTCAACACTGCACTCTCTGCGTCCTCCTTCTGCCTTCTTCTTCCTTTGTTGACTTCCCCTTCCTCCTTCTGCATCTGCAACTCCGCCTCTACAACCTCACCTTCTGAAATTGAATTCTCTTACTTCATAATCGATTTCCTTTAGGTACTGAGAGTGTGCCCAACTTACTTTCCAAATGACTCTCAAGCCTTCTCTTATAGTCTTCTTGTTGATGAATTGTAAATTTATGTAGATGTTCTATGCTTGATGCAACTTTACTTTCTCTTCAATATTAGACAGCAATCACATAAACAATTGTAATATTCCAAGTAGAAATAAACAACAATATAAGGCACATAAACAAAGACAAACAACAACTAGAGAGATATCACATGAACAATAACCAATATGGAGAACGCTGAGCCATTTTATTAATACTGAAAGATAGAAATGAGTACAAAGGTGATCAGAACGATGGCACCTTCGCTTGCACTAGGCAATAGAAATACTCTCAGATTGTGACCCGAAATGGCTGCTAACTCAAGACTGCGTAATCTCCAGCGCTGCTGGTGCTGGTGCTGCTACTGCTGGAATGAAAAGATGATTTGGGGTTGTTCCCCTCGGAAAATTATGAAACTTTGGAAATGGCCTCTCCACAAAAAACCCAGGAAAGCCCAGAGAGCTTTCTGAAAATGGCTGACCCTTGAAAATACCTCCCTTGAGGCACTATGCTATCCCCAAAGGAGAAACGCTGCCCCTGAGTGCTCTGATGCAAATGATGGCCTCTAACTTTGTGAAGATGCTAGAATATGGAAGGGCTGATCCCTCTCCAACTCCTCCGGGCAAAATCCTGTGATAAACCTTCAATCCGGAACTCCCTCTATCGAAGACTACGTCCTCCCTCTCACTGATTGCGCTGTCTCTTCCAAAGAATGCTCCCAACTATGGATGCTGCTATCCTCTCTGGCAAAACAAGGTGGAACTCCTCACCCGAGCAAGCACTCGAAGTCTCCCGGGGCTGAGGTTGGGATCTCTGAATGGAGACACCCGATCAACTGAACAATACGTGTAGACTTTGCTAAACAACAAGCGTGCTCAAGTCAAAAGAAAAATCTCAAAGATGCATAATCAGAATGAATGAGAATGAGGAGACCCTCCCTCCTTTTCTGCTTGGTGAGCCTTTCCCTCACCTAGGCCCCACCAATTTCTGCACTGTCCCCTTGAGCCACGCTATCCATCTATCTCTGCGCTGGCTTGGCCCCACGCTGGCTACGCTGCCCCTCTTCCCACGCTGCCACTTGACCTCTAGGCCCCACTTTGCCAAATAGACATGTCTCTTAAGTGACTTTAGGAAATACTTTTTATCCTAAGTGTGAGCTAAGTGTCCTCTTCAACCACTTTATTTATAATTTAACTTTATAAAGGCAAAATAGTCAAAATTAATATTTCCAATTAGCTATTGCTAATTGGGAATATTACAGTCCTCCCTGGCAAAACATTGCTTGTCCTCAAGCAACTGTAATGATGGATGCTGTAGTATCTTCTCACTCTCCTAGGTGGCATCCTCATCCGGTAAATTCCTCCATCTCACTAGGTACTCTCTGACTGTCCTGCTCCATAGCTGCCTCTCTCTAGTATCAATAATGGCTTCCGGCTGTAGCACCAAGTGCCCCTCATCATCTATGGGTGGGAGCTCGTCTGTTGCAGTCACCTGCTGTCCCAGTGCCTTCTTCAGGCATGACACATGAAAAATGTTATGAATCTTGCTACCAATGGGTAGCTCCAACTCATATGCAACCTCTCCAACTTTGCGTGTCACCCTGTATGGTCCATAGAAGCGAGGCTTGAGCTTTTCAGCCCCCTTCTGCTTTAGTGTGGACTGCCGATATGGCTGCAAGCATAGGTAGACCAAATTCCCTACCTCGAACCGCCTCTCATCACGTCCCCTGTCGACGTACAAATTCTGCTGATTCTGCGCGATGGACATATGATGAGTGTTGTTGTAGCAGTACTCCCCCAAGTGTAACCATCTCAACCATGCCTTCTGTTGCCCACTAACATAGTTACGCAAGCAACCCTCCAGCCACTTGTTCACTATCTCTGTCTGTCCATCCGTTTGGGGGTGGTAACTAGTACTCGATGTCAACTCAGTGCCCACCAAACGGAAAAGCTCCTGCCAAAACCCGCCCATGAAGCGGTTGCCTCTGTCACTGACAATGGTCTTTGGGATACCATGCAATCTGAAAACGTCCCTGAAGAACAAATCTGCTACCTGTGCTGCAGTGTAATGTGTCGATATAGTGAAAAAATGAGCATATTTAGTCAGCCGATCAACGACTACAAATATGCAATCCTTGCCCTGCACAGTGGGCAACCCTGTAATGAAGTCCATCAAAATACTCTCCCATTTCCCCCTTGTTACGCTGGCAAACTTTGCACTCCCTGACATGTTGGAGCACGTCCTCCTTGAGGCCCTTCCAAGAGAACCTCTCCTTGATGGCCCTATAGGTTTTGGTGAACTCCTGGTGGCCTGATAATGGTGAATCATGTGAGGCGTGCAATATCTTCTTCCTGAGCTAGGAGCCCTCAGTCAAGAATATCCTGTCCCTGTAATAGATCACTTCGTCCATCACTCTGTACCTGTCATCTGTCACCTGCCCATCCAAAATCTTATAGGAAAAACGGTCCTTGTAGTACTCTACCAACAGTTGAGCCGTCTAGTCTGTGTCCAAACTCATCAAGGACAACGCTGTCGGTCTGCGTGAAAGTGCGTCTGCCACAACGTTGTTCTTCCCCTTGACATACTCGATGTCAAAGTCATAAGCCTGGATCTTGCTGACCCACTTCTGCTGCCTCTCCTACAACTGTTTCTGCTCTAGAAAGAATCAGAGGCTATTGTGATCTGTCCTCACCTTGAATCTATTCCCTACCAGGTACTGCCGAAACTTGGCCAATGCATGCATGATGGCCAACATCTCCTTGTCGTATATAGCATACAACCTCTCATGTGGAAATAGCTTCCGGCTCTCGAAAGCTATGGGGTGGCCTCCCTACATCAAATTTGCGCTGATCCCCTCCCGTGATGCATCACACTCCAAGACAAAGGGCTGTGTAAAATCTGGCAATGCTAACACCGGACAACTGCTCATCACCTCCTTGAGCCTGTCAAAAGCCCTCTATGCTGTATCCGTCCAACTGAATGCCCCCTTCTTGGTGAGGTCTGTAAGGGGTGCAGCAAGTTGGGAAAATCCCTTGACGAACTTTCGGTAGTAGGTGCAGATCCCCACAAATCCCCGAAGTTTCATCACATTCTTCGGCTCTGGCCAATCCCTGATGGCCCTGATCTTCTCCTTGTGGACCTTCACTCTTTCCACCTCGATGATGTGCCCCAAGTAGAGCATCTCGGTTAGCCCAAACTCGCATTTGGAGAGCTTAACATAAAACTGATGCTCTTCCAAAATGCGCAAAACAGTCTCTATATGTTGGAGGTGCTCCTCCCATGTCCTGTTGTAGATCAAAATGTCGTCAAAAAGCACTAGCACACACTTCCTCAAGTGACTACGGAAGATGTGATTCATGCATGACTGAAAAGTGGCCGGGGCATTGGTTAGCCCAACGGGCATCACCAAAAACTCAAAATGGCCGTAATGACACCAAAAAGCGGTCTTGGGAATGTCCTGCTCCCTCACGCGAATCTGATGGTACCCCAATCTGAAATCAATCTTTGAGAAGAACTTGGCCCCTCTCAGCTCATCCATCAACTCATCGATCCATGGGATGGGGTACCGGTTCTTCATGGTCTTCTTGTTCAGGGCCGTGTAATCAATGCACATCCTCAACGTGCTGTCTTTCTTCTTCACCATCACTACTGAAGAAGCAAAGGGGCTGGTGCTAGGACGGATGTGTCCAAGAGCTAAGAGCTCATGGATAGCCCTCTCAATCTCATCCCGATAGGCTTTGGGGTGCCTATAGGGTGTAGTGATGACAACCTGGATACCCTGCTCCAGCTCAATAGTGTGCTCAAACCCCCGATCTGGTGGCTGTCTTGGTGGTATCTCCCCAAATACCATAGCATACCTGTCGAGAATGGACTGTACATCTGGGTGTATGGCCTGCCCTGTAGATCCTACCTCCGACACACGCAACTCCACTGCCCACTCTATGTCCCCCTTCCGGAAATCTGCCTCCATCCGGTGCGCTGAAACTGTCTGTGGTGGGTAGGTGTGCATCCCTCGAATCTCCTCATGCCTCTCAGTCTTCTTATCTGTCCACTCCATCTCCAAGGTCTCCCAGTCAGCGGTGACCTTTCCCAGCGTGATCAACCACTGTACCCCCAATATCACGTTGGTGTCTGGAATGTCCACCATGAAAAAATGATCTGTCAGGGTGTACGTCCCCATGGTCATTGCTAAGGCTGGCACATACCTGGCACACTGCATAGTCTGATCCCCTGGAACCAGTACCGAAAATCCATCAAAGGTCTCTATCGATATGCCCCTCTGCTCTACCAGCTGGGCATCAATGAAGTTTTGGGTGGCCCCACTGTCTACTAACACTGACACACATTGCCCTCGTACTGTGCCTCAGACACGTAGTGTCAAATACTTGGGAACTCCCTGCAAAGCTGCAAGGGCTCCCCCGGTGGGTGCAAAAGCTGCACCTCCCGCTCCCGGTGGTGGAGGTGGTAGATGATCCCCTCTCTGTGCTGTACTGCTGCTTCCAACTTCTATCTCCTCATACTCCTCTTCTTCCCCGCTACTATCGGAGAAGACCTCGATGTAGTGTGCCTTCCCTGCGGCACAACGGTGTCCTGGTGCCCATGGCTCTTGGCACGTGAAGCATAACCTCCTCCGCTTCAGATCTCTCTTGGTCACATCATCTCCAGGCCCTCTACCTTGGTTCCCCTGGGAGGTGGAACCCTCTCGTCCTTTCCCTTCGGCTAGAATGCCAGTCTTTGGGGAAAAGGAGCTCTAGTCCTGGGCAGTGCATCCTGCAAATCCCGAGTCCTCTCACTGCATCATGGAGTATCGCTGGTCTCGTCGATCTGACTAATCCGCGTAGAGGCTCTTCCAATCCATCTATGAACATATAGATCATCCGGGCTGTGGATAAATCAGGTACCATCATGGAGAGTCAAAAACTCTGATATGTACGTGTCCGGCCTCCCGGTCTACTTGAGCTTTGTTAGCTCAACAAAATGCTCCTCTGGATCCCTCCAATCAAAATGCTCTACCAACCTCCGCGTAAACTCGGCATATGCTGTCACTCTTGAGTGCCCCAGCGTAACCATCCCGTGAAACTACCAATCCTGGGCCTCACCCTCTAGGTGCAGCGCTGGCACCTTGATGGCCTCTAGCTCTGCCATCTGATTAAGCTGGAAATATATATCCAACTTCTCCACCCAAGCTTTTGTCAAACACTTGGATGATCTGTCAAATGTCGGTAGATGGAATCTGCCCACGTGCACTGTAAGTCCCCGTCATGTGAATGTCTGTTCCCCCTGTGATGGTTGCGGGGTCTGCTGTCCCGCTTGAGCTGAACAAAATCATGGAAAGTGAGGGCATCTCTGAACTCCTGACCATATGACTGGTACTTAGCAAAGTAATCTCCCATGTGTGCCGGTTCCTGCTCCTGCTGTGCTTCTTCCCCAATGTCTGTGGCAAGAAATGCAGGCATTGTGGAACGGGGGGGTGTGTGTGTGATGCCATCTGCTGCGTTGTGAGGTGCTCCTGTAAATGATGAGATGTGCCTGAGCCCTCTCCAACATGGAAACCCCTTGGGGTCTTGTGCTGTCTAGACTTTGTCGTGAATCTCTGCCCCATCTCCTCTATCCGTCTCGACAAATCATGTATTGATTTGAGGAGAAATTCCCCGAACTCCTTATTGACATTTCTTTCCTCTGCCATTGGTCCCTCTTCCTCTGCGTCCACCACTGGAACGCTGTCACCTTTCTCGAAGGTGAGCTCTAACCTTCGCTCTTGGTCTTTATATTTTCTTCCTCGGTAAGTGATGTATGGTTTTCCTGCTGGTGTCATAGACAATCTGCTCCACAGGCTGAGCCAAGTCTATGAGCTCCGATACCACTGTAATATTCCAAGTAGAAATAAACAACAATATAAAGCACATAAACAAAGACAAACATTAACTAGAGAGATATCACATGAACAATAACCAATATGGAGAACGCTGAGCCATTTTATTAATACTGAAAGACAAAAATGAGTACAAAGGTGATCAGAATGATGGCACCTTGGCTTGCAGTAGGCAAGCGTAGAAATACTCTCAGATTGTGACCCGGAATGGTTGCTAACTCAAGACTGCGTAATCTCTAGTGCTGCTGTTACTATTGCTAGAATGAAAAGCTGATTTGGGGCTGTTCCCCTCCTCGGAAAATTATGAAACTCTAGAAATGACCTCTACACACAAAACTTAAAAAAGCCCAGAGAGCTTTCTGAAGATGGCTAACCCTCGAAAATATCTCCCTTGAGGCACTACGCTATCCCCAAAGGAGAAACACTGCCCTTGAGTGCTCTGATGCAAATGATGGCCTCCAACTCTGTGAAGATGCTAGAATATGGAAGGGCTGACCCCTCTCCAACTCCTCCGGGCAAAATCCCATGATAAACCCTCAATCTGGAACTCCCTCTATCCAAGACTGCGTCCTCCCTCTCACCGACTGCACTGTCTCTTCCAAAGAATGCTCCCAACTGTGGATGCTGCTATCCTCTCCGGCAAAACAAGGTGGAACTCCTCACCTGAGAAAGCACTCGAAGTCTCCCGGAGCTGAGGTTGGGATCTCCGAACGGAGACACCCGATGTACTGAACAGTACGTGCAGACTTTGCTAAACAGCAAGCGTGCTCAATGTCAAAAGACAAATCTCAAAGATGCATAATCAGAATGAATGAGAATGAGGAGACCCTCCCTCCTTTTATGCTTGGTGAGCCTTTCCCTCACCTAGGCCCCACCAATCTCTGCGCTGGCCCCTTGAGCCACGCTGTCCATCTCTCTCTGCGCGGCTTGGCCCCACGCTGTCTACGCTGCCCCTTTTCCCACGCTGCCACTTGACCACTAGGCCCCACTTTGCCAAATAGACATGTCTCTCAAGTGACTTTAGGAAATACTTTTTATCCTAAGTGTGAGCTAAGTGTCCTCTTCACCCACTTTATTTATAATTTAACTTTATAAAGGAAAAATAGTCAAAATTAATATTTCCAATTAGCTATTGCTAATTGGTAATATTACAACAATAAAGTAAAATGCTGATAGAACATACCAGTAGATCGACAGAAAACAAGCCAGAAATATATGTGTGTTGGTGCGTTACGACGGTCAACTGGATGCTTCAACCAGCAAAGTCTCAATATGATCAGCCAACCAACAATGTCACACAACCCTCTAGGACAGCCAAACGGTCAACTCAATAGTCAACCCAAAAAGTCAACGGTCAACACAAACAGCAGCAACAGCTAGGTCAACGCTGAAAAGTCAAAGTCAACATTTTGCCTTGGGAATAGTGCCAAAAAATGCAGATTAGGAAAATCAAAATTTTGGGAGAGTCTCGGTTGATTTGACCTTGCATTGACCAAAGTCAACGCTGGTCAAAGTTTGCTACAGAAACCCTAGACCGAATTGAGAAATGTGTTGTTGCTGGAAATTTCCCATGTGTGGAAAGAAGAGCCACCAAGGACATCGAACGAATTAGATGAGGAGAGAGAAATGTGTGAGGATGAGATGAGTGAAAATGTCTTCCAACGTTGACTAATATATATCCATCAGTGAGGGTGTGTGACACAACTGCTGGGACACAAAACCTTAAGGCCGACCTGCACATATCTTGAATAAATTCAAAATAAATGTTCTGCTCATCGGATCAAGATGATCTTTAGATCGATCTTGCACCTCTCCGAAAGAGGAACCCAATAAAAATATTGGTATCTTCATCTGAGTATCACAACATGGAGTTTGGACCTAGTTGTCCAAATTTAACACTCCCTCTCAACTATGGAGAACTCCATTCACCTGTGCAATCCAAACATCGTGTGTCATCCCGCCGTAACTTGCTTTGCTGGCTTCTTTATTTCAAAACAGAAGTGGGTCAATCACAAAGACATCATTCCCGACTGACAGATTCAGCCTAGAGGTTCGAAACTTCTATAGGACTCACAAATAGTCACATACTAACCGGAAGTTGGTTTATCTGACCCAAAGTCAGTGGGAGGTCCGAAACCTCACTAGACTTGATCCCAGATCAAGTGGTTGGACCGTGCCATCCTAGATAGAGAGTATGACAATCTCTGATGCGTCCATCGGTCTTTGCTACTAGTGTCTAACTTTTCCCACCTCACTGGCCAAATGAGAGGTACTTCCCATGAGCCCTGAACTCAATGGGTAGGATGCATATGGGGCACAGATAATGAGAGGTGAACCAACTCAATCATCACAATGATGGGGCAGAAGCACACCAACAAGGTTCGACAAGCCTAGCCTTGTGGTTGCTTATAGCTTCGAGAAGCTATCCCCAAAGCCCCCTAGAGCTCCTAGAGCTCATCATCCAACAAGACCCTCAACATAGGGTTGTTCCACGATACTAAGACTCTCACGGAAGGTTAGGAACTTGACCTTCCCTAGGGGCTTTGTGAGAATATCCGTGACCTACTCATCAGTTCCTAAATGATCGAGCCTTGCAGCGCCTCGCTGTACCATATCCCGGATAAAGTGGTACCTGATATCAATATGCTTGGATCGATTGTGGAACACGGGATTCTCGGACAACCGAATCCCACTCTGGTTATCACAGAGTATCACGGTGGTATCTAACACATGTCCAAACAACTCATTGAAGAGCTTTCGCAAGAAATTGCTTCACAACAGGCCATACTCGCTGCAATGTATTCGGCCTTCGCGGTGCTCAAAGCCATTGACTTCTGCTTCCTGCTCATCCATGATATCGAAGCAGATTCAAGTGTGAAGCAGCTTCCCGATGTGCTTTTACGATCCACCACACTTCCAGCCCAATCGGCATCAGTATATCCAAGGAGAGTCACGCTCCCGGCAGTGTATCTCAGCCCATGGTTTATCGTGCCCTGAAGATATCTCAGAAGATTCTTGGCACCAACCCAGTGAGTGTGATGAGGCTCAAGCATCTGTTGACTCAAAGTGTTCACTGCAAAACATATGTCCGGACAGGCGTTCACTAAGAACATCAGCTCTGATACCATGTAAATTTATGTAGATGTTCTATGCTTGATGCAACTTTACTTTCTCTTCAATATTAGACAACAATCACATAAATAATAAAGAAAAATGCTGATAAAACATACCAGTAGATCGACAGAAGACAAGCCAAAAATATATAAGTGTGTTGGTGCATTACGACGGCCAATAGGATGCTTCAACCAACAAAGTCTCAGTATGGTCAGCTAACTAGCAATGTCACACAACCCTCTAGGACAGCCAAACGGTCAACTCAAAAGTCAACCCAAAAAGTCAACAATCAACACAAATAGTAGCAGTAGTTAGGTCAACGATGAAAAGTCAAAGTCAAAGTTTTGCCTTGGGAATAATGCCAGGAAATGCAAATTAGGAAAATTGAAATTTTGGGAGAGTTTCGGGTCGATTTGACCTTGCGTTGACTAAAGTCAACGCTGGTCAAAGTTTGCTGCAGAAACCCTAGACCGAAATCAGAAATGTGCTACTGTTGGAAATTTCCCACGTGTGGAGAGAAGAGCCACCAAGGACATAGAACGAATCAGATGAGGAGAGAGAAATGTGTGAGGATGAGATGAGTGAAAATGTCCTCCAACGTTGATCAATATATATCCATTAGTGAGGGTGTGTGACACAATTGCTGGGGCACAAAACCTTAAGGTCGACCTGCACATATCTTGAATAAATTCAAAATAAATGTTCTGCTCATCGGATCAAGATGATTTTTAGACCGATCTTGCACCTCTCCGAAAGAGGAACCCAATAAAAATATTGGTATCTTCATCTGAGCATCACAACATGGAGTTTGGACCTAGTTGTCCAAAATTAACATGAATCAACGACCTAGATTAGATCTCTAATGAATGGCTTAGATTAAAAGATGACTTGATCTTTGTTTTCGAGAAGATTCACACTCTACTTATTAATACCCTTTAATTATTTGATTTCGCTAAGTTTAGTCTTAGGGATCACTTTAAAATAATTAATTATTTTAGTAAAGCATGATCCGAGTGGAATTTCCACAAACGGTTTTTGGGTTCTCTGGAATACTGATGTCCAAGTCTCTTCCCCAATAAGCGACTTGGAACACTTTCCAATGCTACAAAATCAACAGTTACTATTATTCTCAGAAATCTAATTTCAACCATTATAAAATTTCATTCTCAAAAAGTTCTTTGCTTTTTGTTGCTTATCGACAATTCAAAGTGAAGCTTTGTTGTATCCTAATCAATTTGTATCCTAATCAATTTGAAGTTTTATGCAGGAATATTAAGTGGATAATAACATACATCATCTAGGGACACCCCTTAGAGTTTGGAAACCAATAGTCCAAATGGAGAGAGTTTCAACTGTGATAGGGTTGATTATTTAAAAGTTTCATGCATGTTTTTCAATACATATTCGCGTGATAACACTATCACAACATTTTGAACCTCAAAATAACATTGGCCACTTCTGGATTTGAAGGAACATAGCTAACGACCATAAGCCACTTACCTAATTCCATCATTCCATCATGGTCCAAAAATGTCAACAGCTTATGATCATGGGTATCTCAACGATGCTCTTCAAAACCTCCAACAATTGAAGTATAGGCTTCAACAAGGTCAATGCCCCTTTTTCTAACAGAAGCCTGAAGCAAGAGCATCATCAAAGGCATGACCCTTTTCATGAGAGAATTCAACAATCGTATCCTTGTACTCAACAACATATCCATTAGTTGCAAGCCTAGAATCAATCCCTAACTCCACAATAGGTTTTCTGTGGCATTTTGCAATGCATGCTCTACATGTGCCTCCTCAAAGCTGGAAGTGTAGAAATTTCTGAATCTTAATTCTTATGCATAAATTATTTCTGTTAATCCGGTTATGCTTCTCCTACTTATACAAGTTATCAACTGAATAAATTCAAGTTAACATTAAAGCAAAACACATAACAGATCTCTACCAATTCAGATCTAGAATAAGCACATGCACACATAGACAGAGTGACACAGTTATTTCTGGACAAACTGTCCCCGGAAAAACCCAATGTGGAAAAACCGGTCTTTGGCTGCTGGAGGGCTCTATTATTAAGAATATTTCTGAATACACAATTCTGGGTTCCAGATCTAGAAAACCCTACAGAGAAAACTCTAGATCTGCAGCTCCTGGCTGATCTAAGACCAAAAATACTAACTAATCTACACCCTCAAACGGTGTAAGAGCCTTAAACTTTAACTTCTAGAATTTAACCATTAATCTCAAAATACATAAGTGTAAAGCCCTTAAATTTTCAAAATTAACAAACATTCACTAAACTCATACCACAGAATTCAAAGTGGCATTTTTGAACAGAATATATATCAATTGACTAATTAGTACTTACCTGGAACCGTGTTTGAAGATGTTCCTGATCCGCCATTAGCTCCAGCTTCCGTTACCATACCGCCGTTTTCCTCCCAGCCTATCTGAGGTCAACCTCTCCGGTCCCCAGATCCAGAAGACGAGTCTTCTGGCCCCCGTGCCCAAAACTTCGAGAACAATCGAGAGCATTCCATAACTCAGTTAGAACTCTCAAACTCACTGCTCATGAACCACGCAGTTAGAACTCCTCTGACAGCATCCGGGTCAGTGTTCCCCCTCACTACCCATGCTCATCAAGTTTACCCCTCTTCCCTTTTATACACAAACTCCATTCCTGATATTTATTAGAATATGATCTTTTAATAAATATCTTTGAAAAATATCTTAAAAATATTATATTTTAATAAATATCTTAGATTTATTAAAATATCTTAAAATATTATATTTTAATAAATATCTCAGATTTATTAAAATATTATAGTCATTAATGTAGATATTATAGGCATTTATGGGGATATTGACTTATTGACCAAGTCATTTATGGAGATATTGACTTTACTTAATTATTTTAAGATTTATTTATTTATTTTCAATAATGCTCTACCACGCATACTCATATAAGAGTGGTACATGCGTTCAGTCTCTAGCTTGATGTTCCATCATATCTCGGTGAGATAAATGCATTACGATATTCAGTTCGTTACTCTAACTTAGTTAGTTTCCATACTAGCAGGTATGTATACTAGTGCAGTACACGTGATACATGCATATGTAGCTATCATATGCAGGGCTCATATGCATGCTAATATTTCTAAGTTCCATATAATTTGAGTTGGGTCGTTACAAACGGGATTTATAGAACTCAACCAGATCTAGGCCTAGAAACCCCAGCGGTGCACTGCTACTGCTGCTATTGCCGTCTGCTGTCATCTGTTGCTGCCGCTGCTGCCTTTCTCTACGCTGTCCTTGCCGATCGATTCTCTGCTTCTTGTGTATTCTAGACCCCAGGATCAGATCATCCCCTTGGTCTAAATTCCCCTCTCTGCAACTGAAACACTTCTGAGAATTCTTAGCAACCCCGCCCTAGAATCTCAGCTTAGCTTCAGTGCTCTGCCTTTGTGTGTCTTACAAATGACCCCAAGCCTTTCCTTTATACTTTTCTCATTGACAAATCAATGACCAAGATTAAATCTTTAATCAGTAGCTAAGATTAAAAGAAAACTTGATCCGTGTGACTTAAGACAATTTCATCACATGTTTAATTAAATTCACATTAATTGTTTTATTTTCGTAAGTTTTAACTTAGGCAATACATTAAAATAATTAATTAATTTAATATCTCCTAAACCAGATGAAATTTCCCAAATCCATTTCTGGGTCTTGTAGATCAGGTGAACTCTAGTCCTTCCTCAAAATTTGAGACCTAGAGCACAACTAATGCTACCCCAAATACACAAAATCTCAACACTCTCTCTTAGCATCAAGGGTGTGCTCTAGCAATACATCACACTTATGCATTACATGATTTTGGTCACTGGTTCTGTGCTGCTGAAGCTTGGCCTCCTGCCACTGAACTCTGGACTGCTGCTGCCATTCTGTACTGTTGCCCATGACTCTGCCACTGCCACTGCAACCACTGTACTGCAGCTCCCTCTCAATATGCTGCATCTATGCTGCTCATAGCACTGCCACTGTTGATCTGCTGCACTACAACTTCAGCTGTTGAGAGAAACAACTGAATCTCCTGCCCAATCTTTGACAAACAATTTTGATGGGCTTTATCCTCATCACTGAAGCTCCATAGGCTACAGATCTGTGCTGGCATCTAAAGAACGATGCACAACTACAACTTAGCTTGCGTAATCAGACTCCCTCTGCACTACTGAAGTCACATCAGCTCCTTATGCTGAAATCTATCACGTTGCTGCTGCACTTGCGCTGTCCCTTTGAAGCTCTCTGCGCTGTTGCAGCTCTGCACTGTGTAAGCAGTACTGCACTGCGCTGCTGAAGTCACATCAGCGTCTGTACTGCTACTGCTTCTACATTGCTGCTGCTATGCTCTGCATTGCTCCTCCCAGCCTCCAGATCTGCCTTTGCTTATGCCTCATCTGTGATCTATGCACCCACTGCTCCACTTGTCCCGCTACTGTCTTAAGGCTGCCGTAGCTCGCTTGTGATCTAAGAGGAGAGCTACTCAAGGATCCCGCCTCACTTTCATGTAGCTCCTCTACATGTCCATGTCACCCCACCTCGGTGGTTCATGAGCACTCATGGCTACATCATCTCTTGACCCATCATCTGCCGCCGCTGCTTTGGAAGAAGATGCTTCCTCTTCTCTGGACAATGGCTGGAAAAATGTCCCATTTCGCCACACTGGAAGCAATTGAACTTTGAAGGATCCTTCTTCTTCTTCGGCTGCTTCTTTGATGCCAAGGTTGCATCTTCTTCCTCTTCGTTCTTTACTTTGCTCAACCTAGGGCTGTGCTGCTTCTTGGTGAATCTGCGTAGTTCTTCTTGCTGCAGGATCGACCACAAGTTGTCGCAATCTGGGAGGTCCACTCTGCCCAAGATACTTTGGACAAAGGTTTCCTACTCATCTGTGACTGCATTGATGGCAGTCCTGGCTATCACTGCATCATCTACGGTTGCACTCGTTGCAGTCAGCTGATCCCTGATTGACTGCAATCTAAAGAGGAAATGCTCGATGTCTTCTCCCTTGGTCATCATGAATGATCTCATTTGGGCCTCCAACAACATCTTTCTTTGGACTGATTTTCCCTCATATAGGGAAGTCAAGGCCTTGATACTGTCCATTATCAACCGCTTGGCAAGCCCAACAGCTTCTCTATGCTTCCGTAGGAGATCCGCATCTATCGGTGGGGCTAGGGTCTGCTTTGCATGGTTTGTTAGACAATATGCCTCAAGGACAATCAAGATCCTTGCTTTCCACACCGAAAAGTTTGAGAGACCCTCTAGCCTATCCTGATCACGCAGTCCATGAGGAGCCATCTACTCAGAATGTGTCGGAGCTCTTCTCTATCCTAGAGATCTGGATATAGGGTCCTTTTCGAACTACGCACCCTTTGCTCCCTCTGACACTTGATTTCCCTCCTTGGAAATCTACCAAATCAACTATGATTGAGCTTCTTCTTTGATCCTCTGACTAAACTGCAAGTTTCCTTTGGTAAGAAACTCTCTGTGAAGCTGATCTCTTCCCAAACTTTGTCACTTGTGCTAAGGTTAAAAATATGAAAACTTTAGAAGTTTAACCCCACTAGCTCTTCTGAATTTCTGCAACTTTTCTGCAGACTTTTTCTAGATCTGACAGATTCAGATCTGAATCACATTGGCTGGATTCAGACCTAACCAACGCTGTTTCTGAGTTGCCTCTATGCAGTAATTGCGTAGGCTTGCTAGGACACAACGCTGGACAATGTCACCCTTCCTTCTGCGTGAATCTCCTCTTGAAAACCGCACTGTCCCTTCAGATCTGCTTTTATGCTGCCTTTCTTGCTGCTTTCTGCAGCTAGATCCTTCAGATGCTTCAGGTGGTGACCCTTCCAGATCTGCAATTTCTCTGATACCATGTAGAAATTTCTGAATCTTAATTCTTATGCAGAAATTTTTTCTGTTAATCAGGTTAAGCTTCTCCTACTTGTACAAGTTATCAACTGAATAAATTCAAGTTAACATCAAAGCAAAACACATAATAGATCTCTACCAATTCAGATCTAGAATAAGCACATGCACACATAGACAAAGTGACAGTTATTTCTGGACAAACTGTCCTTGGAAAAACCCAATGTGGGAAAATCGATCTTTGGCTGCTGAAGGGCTCTATTATTAAGAATTATTCTGAATATACAATTCTGGGTTCCAGATCTGTAAAACCCTATAGAGAAAACTCTAGATCTGCAGCTCCTGGCTGATCTAAGACCAAAAATACTGACTGATCCACACCCTCATCGGGATTTACAGAACTCAGCCAGATCTATGCCTAGAAACCCCAGCGTTGCCCCTGAAAGACACTGTTGCAGCTGCTGCTGCCGTCTGCGACTGCTGCCTTTCTCTGCGCTGTCCTTGCTGATCTCTTCTCTGCTTCTTGTGTATTCTAGACCCCGGGATTAGATCATCCCCTTGGTCTAAATTCCCCTCTCCGCAACTAAAATACTTCTTAGGATTCTTAGCAACCTTGCCCTAGAATCTTAAGCTTAGCTTCAGTGCTCTGCCTCTGCGTGTCTTACAAATGACGCCAAGCCTTTCCTTTATACTTTTCTCGTTGACAAATCAACGGCCAAGATTAAATCTTTAATCAATAGCTAAGATTAAAAGAAAACTTGATCCGTGTGACTTAAGACAATTTCATCACATGTTTAATTAAATTCATTTTAATTATTTTATTTTCCTAAGTTTTAACTTAGGAAATACATTAAAATAATTAATTAATTTAATATCTCCTAAACCAGATGAAATTTCCCAAATCCATTTCTGGGTCTTGTAGATCAGGTGAACTCTAGTCCTTCCTCAAAATTTGGGACCTAGAGCACAGCTGATGCTACCCCAAATACACAAAATCTCAACAAGAAGTTCCATCCAACTTCTCACTAGAATGTACAGATGCCACAAAATCAACAAGCAACATGTAAAGGTGCCTTCTCACACCTAGAAAATGTCCTTAGACTAATTAGACTACAATGACAAATAGTGCAATGGAATCCCTCAAATGTAACTTTGCACTGATTATTTTCCAAATAAGATGTTGGAATAAAGTATTCTCTTCAACCCATGAGGAAGTAAAACATCGTTCAACTCAACCTCACCTAATTGCACAAGAAGGAAATGGAGCCCAATCCTTTCATAGGATGTGCTCATCATTGCCTAACTCCATACACATACCTGTCTCTTTCTCTTGAAGCTTGTTAAAGAGTTTCTTGTCACATGTCATATGTTTGGATGCCACATTGTCCACATACCATCCAACAATTGTCATGGTGTTAGAAGATTAACAAGGGACCATGAAAGTTATGTTCTCAAACTAGGATGATCCCTCATCCACTCAACCTTTTTGGCCTTACCCTTCTTCTTTGGACATTGGTTGACATAATGGCAATCTTGTCATGCCCCTTTTTTGAGTGATCGCTATAGGGAAAACGATTAATTTGATTAAATTAAAATGTGGTCAGAAGAACAAAGAAGAACTTTATAATGTCACATTATTATGTATTTACTTGCCCATGGATTACTTATACTTGACCATGGGATTGGTGCCCATGGATTACTTTCCCATGGTATTGGCACCCATGGAATACTTGCCCATGGTATTGGTATCCACAAATACTTAACCACGGTACCGGGGTGGCCAAATATTATGAAAGGGAGCTCAAGATCATTCTTTAGGCATGTTTGGATGACTGATGGATTGTTTACTTTGGCTCTTGGAGCTTGCTTGAGGGTTTAGAACCCTGAGCATGATCTTTGGTGGAGCAATTATCCACCCTAGTTGATTAAAATAACTAGTCTTCAGTGGTGAAAGACTCCACCTTAGCTAGTTTTGAAGGAGAAGCCATCCAGGTTTCTCATTGGGCATCAACGAATGCATTGGAGAGGTCATTGTCAGCCATTTATATCTTCAGCAATTTGTGCCATTGTCTTAACAGGTTCTCATGTATATTCAGGTTCATGTTTAGTATAATAAGGCTGAGTTTGTTGCTTGTGCTTACTGTTAAATGAGGGTTTCATGTTAAACTGTGTGCAATATGTTTTGTCCTTACTTAATAATTAGCAGAAAGTCATTGGCAATCTCATGGTAATTGTGAAGAGTTACTGCCAAAATAAAGTTTGGGACATTAGATATCTAGTGACACCTAAATTACTTCTTAAGTCCTTTCCAAAAGCTTCCTCTTTCCCTTCTTGTTCCTTTTCTTACTTCTCTTCTTTGTGTTCCCAATGAAGGCTACTTCATCTCTTTCCACTTGCTGGATTGAACAAGTCTCCAACTTGAGCGCTTCTTGGAGAAGGTTATCCAAATGCTTCACAAAATTTAGCAAGCTTTCATGAGCTCAAAAACCTTGGACAGAAGGCCTCCCAGATGGAGCAAGTCCATCCAAGGCAACGGACACCAAATCCCTATGCTTCACCTTTGTCCCTATGGTAGCTTGTTGTTCTCTTCATTTTATGACCTTAATAAGGTAGTTCACCAATATATCTATCTTACTCATGTGGATGACTGAAAAATTGTTCCTTAGAAGCATCTGTTTGGAAACATGAGCTTTAATATCATTAGGGGAATTTTGAGGTCTAAAATGTGCCTCGTAAGGAAAATAATAAAATAATAGTTGAAATAATAAAATAAGAGAATATTTTCAATGAAAAGAAAGAAAACTATTTTCATATTGTATTCTTGGATTATCTCCTTATAGTTCTATGCAAATGTCAAGTGTAGGGACCTGTCGGATGTGGAATTAAATTCATCGGGTATCTCCAGATCAGTAGTTTCACATTATTTAGCTCCATTGGGTGTATTGATTTCTGTTGTAATCAAAGCATGCACCGTTTTTATAGCTTTGAAGTGTCTAGCCATATTAAAACAAGATTAACTGCATCATAAGGTATTTCTTAATCTATAGAATGAACCTATTTTACTTGGGAAAAGGAGTTCTTTGTTTTCTAAATAATATATCACATGTTTCAGGAAGCATATAGTCTGTCATGTTATTCCTGTAAGTTCCGTATTTTCCTTCATTAAATCTTTTTGTTACAGATACTTTACTATCCGAATTTTTAAATATGGAAGTAATGTTTTGGTGACATGATGTGCTCATCTTCAGGCTCAGGGTTGCTAGTCTTTCTGGATATTGTACATTCATATGCTTCCCAGGATGAGATGGTTGGTTTGGCATCATTTGATGGTGCAAATGACTGCTATTTTCATCGTGGTAATTCACTGATGGCCTGATACTCCTATCCATTATTATCTTTGAGATGATTATGACGCCTATATTATTTGATATTTAATTCTCAATATTCTAGTATGTTATAAATTTTGTTTCAAGCAGAAATCCAAGGCTGCTTCAGCGATGATGTTGAACTTGTAGGATTTCGGCATTAAAACCTAATTCAAGTTCCCATCTTTGAATGACTAGGGAAGAGGGGGCATCATAAATATTGGGGTATGAGGATCTTCAAATATGGGGATTATGAGGTCATAAGATTTCTACTTTCTAATTTGAAGTGGTAAGCCTTCTTAAAATTCTGTATCTGAATTTTCACAAAATTGAACTGATACTTTCCCCTGAAGTTATGGTAATGTAAACCTATTCGGGTTATTTTTTCTGGAGCAACATTTTTGCATATCGCTGCTTTGATGACCTATATTGTGGGTTGATGATCCATAAAATAGTGGTATAATTATAAACATACTGTGCTGATGCCCCCAATCAATGTTTCAAAGTCATCTTGTTTAACACACATTATTTTTGTTGTTAATATCTGCACACCTTGAGTTTTGTATGTGGTTTCTTGTAGGCAATACATTAAAAGATCAATGGAAAAAACAGTGCAGAAGTGTGTACTGGTTATCTTGACACCTTCAATTCATTCGTTTAGTCTATTTATTGAACTTTTGAACCAGGTGGGTTGAGGAATATAAAATTGATGGCTTCCAGTTTCATTCACTTTCATCCATGCTTTACACTCACAACGGCTTTTTCAAGTTCACAGGTGATTTAGAAGAGTGAGTAAACTGACCTATGCTACATAAAACAATAAGAATAACGAAAATTTTCATCCTGTATGCTTCTGACAGTCGATCCAAGGGTTTGCCACAATATTTGTTTATATTACAAGAGTTCAGAATTTTCCATAGTTCAAGCTGTTAACTGTGTAATAGTAAATAGTAAAATACTCAAGTAAATTGCATTTTTCATTCAGGAATCCTACACATCTTAGTGTAATGTAGGGGAAAGATATTACATGAATATCAAGTCCATTGTACCATTTCTCCTAGGAAGAGGTCTATTTCCTGAATTGATAATTGATGTGTTTATATACATTTGGACTTAATTTCCTTCTCTTTGTAAGTTACTGAGAAAATAATTCAAGTATAGCTTACTTATTCTGTAGCATCAACAACATACTACATAGATCAGGATATATGTCTTAGACTTGACTTACCAGAAGTGGGAATGCTATTTATATTGTTTGGCCTGTTTTCTGCAGATATTGCAACCAATATGTGGACAGAGACGCCCTTATATACCTGATTTTGGCAAATGAGATGCTGCACCAACTTAATCCATCTATTATAACAATTGCTGAAGATGTGAGACTTCTTTTCCTTGAATCTTCCTCTTAAGAAATATTAAATGGAATTTTATTGGGAAGAAAACAATACAATTGATATTTATAGTACTCTAATAAATACTATTGCAAAGAAGAAGAAAGCAAGAAAATATTATTTATGCCCTCAAGTTATAAAAAATGATCGGAACATGAAGTTATGCATATTACGTAAAACAAGGGAGTCTAAAAGGCATCTTCCACCTAGTTATGTTACATATGTGTTAGGTACAAGCAAATGTACCAGGTTTGTCCCCCATAGGTTTTGTACCTAAGTTGCACATTATGGGGAAACGGGTACGGGTACGAAACGTGATTCCCCCAAATTTTGGAAGTGGGGAAACATGATATATATATATATATATATATATGTATGTTAGGACATTTAAGAAATGTAATGTGCTCATAAAGCATACATGATACATTATAATTTATTACATTATTGACGCAAACCCGATCTTGTACCCAAGCGCTAGTTCATTGAAAACGCACATGGCCCAGTCCTCTAATACCACCTGATGCAAATCCACTACCGAATTTGCTTAATCCACAGTCCCAACTTGCTCTGCTAGGTGCTTCCTTTAATCCCCGTGACTGTGCCTTACGAAATTAAAATCCCTTTCTCCCTCTGTTGTTTCACAGTGAGATGTACGAAAAGGGTAAGGCCTACCCTTTTACAAATTATCATAGCCAAGTCCTTCCTTAATAGCCCCCGGAACCAAGCTCCTTTGCTTGTTGTTTTATCTGCGCTCACTGGAATCAAGCGCTATATGTTATAACCAAGCGATGTACAATAACTGCTATCCCGTAACCCTGTGTCCTCGTAGCTTTATTAAAATTCCTTTATGAAAGATTACAGGCTTCCGGGTGTTTCGATTTGGTACCACCATCTAATAGCCGCTGCTTTATCGAGTCCCTTCCTTTGCCAATCCGCCTCTCTGACTTGCTTTACCTTATAACGAAAAATGCATGCAAAACCACCTTTCTGGGTTGTGGGCTCCACAAGTACCCCGACGCTTTTGAAATGTTTCGGGATCCGACCTTTCGACCTCTCTTTCTCGCAACCTTGGATTCACCGACGCACTTATTAAATTCAATTCCCAAAAGGTTATGGGCTTTTGACCTTCCCGGACTCCTGACCTTCTGGGACTTTCGACCTTCCGGGATTTCTGACATCCAGGATTTACGACCTTCTGGGACTTTCGACCTTCCGAGATTTACAACCTTCCGACCTTCCGACTTAACAGTCTCGGGTAATAGGAAAATTCCCGTCATTTGAGGCTCCGCCAACTAATGATCCCTGTCCCCCGACACTTTTTGGAAATGCAATTTCTAAAATATTACGGGGTTCTGGGTTTCCAACCTTCAGGGAAAAATCCTGTCCCGGGATTCTGTTTGTTGACAATCCGTGCTCCGACAATTGACGAAATTTTCCTTAAAACTAAACTTGGCTAGGTTTTGGGCCTTTCTAGGCTTATTTCTGCTCTTGGCTCCTCTCGACTCTCTGTATGCTTCTGCTGCGCCACTCTTAATAAGGCTCTTTTTCCTTCCGAGCTTTTAGTTTCCAGGATCGTTGATCTGACTCGATGTTCAACTATCAACACAGTCCTTTCCAAATGTATTCACACTCAGCAACTCCCGCTGTTCTGAACACTTGTGTAAAGTGATATCTCTCTTGAGCTTCTCCAATCTGTGGATCAATCTTATCGTGCATCTCTGCCCAACAGGTTCTCTCTCAGCGTCCCTCTGGTTCCTCTGATGTGCGTTCTTGAACGCTCTCCTTCCTGAGCTTTAACACCTGCAATATCAAATAATTGTACATGTGCATATAAATATTAACAAGACTAAACAGTAACAGATGCTGGCACTTCAATCACACTCGAAACGAAGTAATACTTCTCTATTATATACAAGATTCGACCCTCTCTTGGCCTGATTTACATTACAACCATCTCTTTTCCTTTTGGCTTGACTTGGCCTTCAAGCTTCTCTATCTTCTCTACCACGCTCCTCTCCTCCCTACCTATTCAATATGAATTTGATTACATAGTTTTTAAAATAGGATCTTGAACTAATTTAGGTTCAGATACACAGTTCCTTCAAAAATCTCTAAGTCTAGCCTCTCTAGATCCACAAAACCCTCTCATAAATCCAACTACCTCTAAAATCTCTCTAATTCTCCAAAATACTCTTGAGATCTCTCTTTTAAGAGAAGGTCTGATTACATCAGATCTTCACTCTAATCAATTATGTACAATTATTCTAAAAACTTAGGAATATACATTAAATTAAACAAATTCACACAATTAGGGAACCAACTCCCTTGGTAAATGAAAATCCCTAGCTCTAGTCAAAATTACATTTTGATTGGGAGGTAAGATGCTCCTCCATCATTTATGATTAAATTTCCCAATGTCAATGGATAAACTATAAGCCTCTAAATTTACATCACATTTACTCATGAATGATCACATTAATGAAAATAGCAATATCCAAAATCAACCTTTATTATATATCCAAATTTCATGATCAACCTTTATTATATATATGAGGCTGCAAGTACAATAAAGACTATGAGGTTGCAAGTACTATAAAGACGAAAGACTAATATTCTTCAATCTTCATCCTCATCATCATAATCCTCATAAAAATTAGAAGCAAAAGCATGCTCAACAGTGGATGGTGGAGCTGAAGAAGATGATTGGCCAATTTCATTTCTAGGCTCCTTGTCCTCAATATTTAGGGTAGCAAGATGTTAGTTTTTGTAGCATCAAAGGTGTTCTAGTCTCCAAACTTTGTGGAGAGCCTAAAACACATGAGATCTCCATAACCCAGAAATTGTTTATGGAAATTCCACCTAGAAGTATCTCAATCAGATTATTAGCCTATTTACTAAAAATTTCCTAAGACTAAACTTAGGAAATCTGGTTAATTGATCAGAATTAATTGAGTTAAGGTGAGAATTCTCTAGAAACTCACACAGATTGGATGGGAATTAATTCGGGCCCTTGATTAAGTTTTAATCTTGGTCGTTGGAGGTCCAACAAATGATTATAAGAAGTTGTTGATGGGTAGATGGAGAATACACTAGTGAGAACCACAAAGAGTTCGATTTCCTTGGAGAGTTCAATTTTCCAGAGAGTCAACAACAGTGGAAGAGTTCGAGCTTTAGTAAGGAAGCAGAGACAGAGAGGGAAGAGATAGTGAGGTTGGAGGAAGATCTCCAAATCTGGTGAAGTGCATTGTAGAGAAAGGCCTAAATTTCTCAAGGAAACTGCGTAGAGGCAACGCAAAAGCTTCAGAGGGTAGTTCGATTTGCTGAAGGAAGAAGACGCTTTCAGTTCCAGAGGTTGGGAAGAATTTCTTGAGGGTTGGAGAAGCGTTTTCCCAGACAGCAGCAGGCAAGACGACTTGATTAGTAGGCGATTCAGGTAGCACGTGTGGCAGGCATATTCATTTTGACATAGAGTCCACGCAAACCCAGTTGGACGACTTGCTTTTCAAAGGTAGTCAAGTGCCAGGATTGCTTGGAGTGAGGGTAATTTCCCTCAGATAGTTTTTGCTAGTATTTTCTGTGCAGGATTTCCAATTTTTGACATCCAGATTTTACTAAGATTATTTCATTGTTGCTTAATAATTAAAACCCACATCCGCTGTACCGATTTTCCCAGGTTGGGTTTCTTCGGGGACTTTTGTCCAAAAATAACTGTGTCAAATTTTTATGTGTGTGTGTGCTAGTATTTCTCAGTTTCCAGCACTATTATTTTCTGCAGTTTTATTTGTGAAGGTTGCAGTGTGATTTATTCGATATTTGCCATAGCAAATAAATTGTTAAGTAATTAACAATTAGAAGAATTAATTCCAGTTGCTGCAATAGGATTTCATTCATGAAATTTTCAGATGGTATCAAAGCATGATTAATCAGTAGGGAAGCTCAGAAGCAAAGAAGAAAATTTTGCTGTTTAGAGGGAGTAGCAGGTCGGAATTTTCTGGTGCTTTGTAGTACCTAGAAAGGAAGATCAAATTGTTGGGCAAGGGTTCGATTTTCAGTTGCAGGTTGGCAGAAAAGTCGATTTGCCCAAAACAGTGATTCTAGCAGGGAGAGGGAGCAATAGTAGCTCAGATTTTCGCTGAGCAGATTCCTTGGTTGGACATAGAGGGTTTCGCAGCAGTTTGCAGTTGAAAAATCAAAATCGGATGGAAGATGAAAGCACACATAGAGGGAAAATTTCTGTCAGGGAACTTTGAGTTTCAAAAGTTCGATTTTTCTAATACAGATTGGCAGTAGTTGAGAGGAGATTTCCTCACTCCAGAGGGGAGTGCGTATAGCAAAACCAGCAACCAAGTAGAGGGAAAGAGGGAATTTTTGAAAGATTCGAGATGGTGACAGGTGGACTTAGAGATCTGGACAGATTGGACAGTGTCTCCAACTATGTCATTTGGAAGGCCAGAATGTCCTTTCTCCTTGATGAGCATGGTCTGAAGACCTATGCAGAGAACATGGTAGCACTACCCTAGGATGTTGATCAAGAAAAGGAGTACAAAAGGAAATGGCGAAGGCGAAGAGGATGATTTTGGATGGAGTCCGAGATCATCTAGTATCACACATGGCAGACAAAGGTACGCACAAGGAGATGTGGGATGCTCTCTCTTGACTATTTCATAGTTCTTCCGAGCAGCGAAAGATGTTTCTCGAGAAGCTGAGGAGCATAAGGATGTAGAGGGGCGAGAGCATAGATGGCTTCCTCACCAAGATTCAGGAAGTCTGAGATCAACTGTCAACAGTTATGGGGTATCCCAATCCACATAGCTTGTACGGTTGGCACTGAATACTATCTCAGATGACTGGCAAGTGTTTGTCCAAAGTATCTTGCACAGAGACACTTGGCCTAAATTTGACAGGATGTGGTCTGATCTACAACAGGAAGAGTTGAGGCGGGCTCTAGTAAAGAGTACCATCAGTGGTAGCAACAACAAGGACGTGAAGAGTGAGTAGGAAGAATAAAATGTGACGCTTGCATCTAAAGGTCCCAGTCATGGGTAGGGGGAATAGAAGACGAAGAAAGATCTGTTCAAGGTCAAGTGCTTCAAATGTGGTGAGTTTGGTCACTACAACATGTTGTGTCCTCTCAGGAAGAAGAACAAGATGGAGAAGCAGGACTAGGCAAAAACGTTCGCTGAGATTGATTAGTTGTCCTCCAAGTTGGAGGAAAATTTTATGATGTTTGCAGCCATACCTCCTAGAGAGAGGTGGGGCGATTTGGAGTTGTAGTCCCAGAGAGTTGCAAACATGGGTATGATCCACTGAGGAGTCCACCTCATGGATCGTCACCTTGCTACAGGGGCCAACATTATTCAGTAGCAGGATGGATTAGTGTCAGTGATGCAGTCAGATACCAGAGTGACAGTTGTAGACTAGTGGAAGTCAGGTACTAAGGAGCCTAGATCTGGCTGAGTTCTGTAAATCCCATTTGAGGGTGCGGATCAGTCAGTATTTTTGGTCTTAGATCAGCCAGGTGCTGCAGATCTAGAGTTTTCTCTGTAGGGTTTTCCGGATCTGGAACCCAGAGTTGTGTATTCAGAAATATTCTTAATAATAGAGCCCTCCAGCAGCCAGAGACCGATTTTCCCACATTGGGTTTTTTCCGGGGACACTTTGTCCAGAAATAACTGTGTCACTTTGTCTATGTTTGCATGTGCTTATTCTAGATCTGAATTGGTAGAGATCTGTTATGTGTTTTTCTTTGATGTTAACTTGAATTTATTCAGTTGATAACTTATATAAGTAGGAGAAGCTTAACCGGATTAACAAAAATAATTTCTACATAAGAATTAAGATTCAGAAATTTCTACATGGGATCAGAGCAATTGCAGATCTAGAAGGGTCACCAGTTGAAGAATCTAGCTGCAGAAAGCAGCTGGAAAGGCAGAAGAAAAGCAGATCTGAAGGGACAATGCAGTTTTCAAGAGGAGGTTCATGCAGAGGGAAGGGTGACGCTGTCCAGCGCTGTGTCCGAGCAAGCCCACACAATTACTGCACAGAGGCAGCTCAGAAACAATGTTGGTTAGGTCTGAAGCTAGCCAGTGTGATTCAGATCTAAATCTGTCAGATCCAGAAAAAGTCTACAGAAAAGTTGCAGAAATTCAGAAGAGTTGGTGGGGTTAAACTTCTGAAGTTTTCAAATTTTTAACCTTAGCACAAGTGACAAAATTTGGGAAGAGATCATCTTCTCAGAGAGTTTCTTGCCAAAGGAAACTTGCAGCTTGATCAGAGGATCAAAGAAGAAGCTGGATCATAGTTTATTTGGTAGATTTCCAAGGAGGGAAATCAAGTGTCAGAGGGAGCAGAGGATGCCCAGTTCGAAAAGGACCCTAGATCCAGATCTCTAGCATAGAGAGGAGGAGCTTTGACACATTCTGAGCAGATGGCTCCTCATGGACTGCGTAATCAGGATAGGCTAGAGGGCCTCTCAAACTTTTCAGTGTGGAAAGCAAGGACCCTGATTGTCCTTGAGGCATACGGTCTAAGAGATCATGCAGAGCAGACCCTAGCCACACCGACAGATGTGGATCTCCTACGGAAGCATAGAGAAGCTGTTGGGCATGCCAAGCGAATGATAATGGACAGTATCAAAGACCATATTGTACCACACATAGCTGAGAAGAGGACAAATAATGAGATGTGGAAGGCCTTGGCTTCCCTGTATGAGGGAAAATTAGTCCAAAGAAAGATGTTGTTGGCAGCCCAAATGAGGTCATTCATGATGACCAAGGGAGAAGACATCGAGCATTTCCTCTTCAGATTGCAGTCAATCAAGGATCAACTGACTACTACAGTTGCAACCATAGATGATGCAGTGATAGTCAGGGCTGCTCTCAATGCAGTCACGGAAGAGTGGGAAACCTTTGTCCAAAGTATCTTGGGCATAACGGACCTCCCAGATTGGGACAACTTGTGGTCGATCCTGCAGCAAGAAGAACTACGAAGGTTCACCAAGAAGCAGCACAACCTTACGTTGAGCAAGGTTAAGAAGGAAGAGGAGGAAGATGCAGCCTTGGCATCAAAGAAGCAGTCGAAGAAGAAGAAGAAGGATCTTTCAAAGATCAAGTGCTTCCAGTGTGGCGAAATGGGACATTTTGCCAGCCATTGTCCAGAAAAGAAGAAGGACAAGGAAGCATCTTTTTCCAAAGCAGCGGCGACAGATGATGGGTTCGGAGATGATGTGGCCATGAGCGCTCATGAACCATGGAGGTGGGGTGACATGGACATGTAGAGGAGCTACATGGAAGTAAGGTGGGATCCTTGAGCAGCTCATCTCTTGGAACAACAAGCGAGCTACGACAGCCTTAAGACAGTAGCGGGACAAGTGGAGCATTGGGTGCGTAGATCACAGATGAAGCAGAAGCAAAGGCAGATTTGGAGGTTGGGAGGAGCAACGCAGAGCATAGCAGCAACAGCATAGAAGCAGTAGCAGCGCAGAGGCTGATGTGACTTCAGCAGAGTAGTGAAGTACTGCTTACGCAGTGCAAAGCTGCAGCAGCGCAGAGAGCTTCAGAGGGACAACACAGTGCAGCAACAACATGATAGATTTCAGCACAAGGAGTTGATGTGACTTTAGTAGTGCAGAGGGAGCCTGATTACGTAGGCTGAGCTGTAGCTGTGGATCGTTATTTAGATGCCAGCACAGATTTGTAGCCTATGGGGCTTCAGTGATGAGGATGCAACCCATCTGACTTGTTTGTCAAAGATTGGGCAGGAGATTTAGTTGTTTCTCTCAACAACTGAAGTTCCAGTGTAGCGGATCAACAGTGGCAGTGCTATGAGTAGCATAGATGCAGCATATTGAGAGGGAACTGCAGTACAATGGTTGCAGTGGCAGTGGCAGAGTCATGGGCAGCAGTACAGAATGGCAACAACAGTGCAGAGTTGAGTGGCAGGAGGCCAAGCTTCAGCAGCACAGAACCAGTGCCCAAAATCATGTAATGCATAAGTGTGATGTATTGCTAGAGCACACCCTTGATGCTAAGAGGGAGTGTTGAGATTTTGTGTATTTGGGGTAGCATTAGTTGTGCTCTAGGTCCCAAATTTTGAGGAAGGACCAGAGTTCATCTGATCTACAAGACCCAAAAATGGATTTGGGAAATTTCATTTGGTTTAGGAGATATTCAATTAATTAATTATTTTAATGTATTTCCTAAGTTAAAACTTAGAGAAATAAAATAATTAAAGTGAATTTAATTAAACATGTGATGAAATTGTCTTAAGTCACACAGATCAAGCTTTAAAATCAATAAGCAATATTTTAAAAGATTTAAATTTTAAATTGATTGCATGTATACAAACTTATGAACAAACGAATCCCTGCAAGACACTTTTGTAAGATAAACTAAATGAATCCAAATAACAAATGAGAGTTTCTTTGAAAGTGCTCCAAGAGTGGGTTGGTCTCCCAATGAATTCCCCTCACACTAGATCCAACACAATTTCTTCTACAATACACAAATCAAATATTAGTCCATTTAGATTTAGATAAGAAAACAATGAATTGAAACCCCTAAAAGTGTATTTGAAAACAAACTAGAACTTTCAAACTCTAGAGCCTACTTTCAAATCAAATGCCAATACAAGATAGCTTTGCCATAACAAGTTTACAAGAATATATGGAAATAAAAATGATTCAAAGCATAGAAAAGATTATACCAATAGCTCACAATGCACCATGCTCCAAAGAAAGAACACCCATGAATGGACCCCCAAAGTCGTTTTATTGAAATTCTTGAAAAATGTACAAAGTAGTAGTGCTTCCGCAAGCACAATAGCTAGTAAACAATGTATACAATATGAGGGCCCATGACTCCATTATATAGAGAGTTGGGAGCAAATCCCAATGTAGAAGTGATTAAACAAGTGGCATGAGGTGACAATCCCAAAGAGAAATTCGAATTTGTTGAATGAAGCTCCAATGGCAAGTGTAAAAATTGATTTCTATCAAGTGGACATCATTTTCTTCTTCCTTTATGTGCAAAATTCGAATTATATGATGGAATGACAGGTGTAGATGGGTGGTAACTCATGTGGGGACAATTTCCCACAAAAATCTCCTCCAAATACTCTCCCAAATCCTCCCAAATGTGCATTAACTTCACAAATTCAAATTTCCAAGTAAGCAATTTTTCATTTAATGCCAGAAATTCGATTTTATTTGAACACGCCATTTCCTTTATTTTAGGAGTCCACATCTCCTCGGGACTTCACTTTAACTCCTCCATAATTTTCCACCTCATTTCCACAACATTTAGCATGTGTGGATATTTCTTTTTCTCCATTTATTTAATTTATGGCTTAATTAATTGCTAGATTTCCCACTAAACTTAGGAAAAGTGGGTTTTGAGGGTTCAAAACACATTTTTAACCTCTGAAAATGTGTCATAGTAGAAAGTTGAGGGTGAGAGGTGCACATTTTATTACTTAGACCCCATACAACTTCTCTAGACATTACTTATTACATTACAAATACAATTTTTGTTGCAGTTTCCGACCTGCAGGGAATTTAAAAAATTAAAAAATGACTACCTTAACCAAATTCCACAAATTTTTTTTGTGTGATCTAGTATGGTAATAAACATTGATCGTAAACACTAGGACTCACCTAAGGCCTTACCATCAAGCCGTACTCCGGCTTTGCGGTATCTTTGGAGGAAAAAATTCAATTAATTTTTAATTCCTGGTAGAGAGATGATAATTAACCAAGTGAAAAAATTTTCCCCGAGTAATACTCACTCATTGGCAAGGTCCTAAGCTATCTAGGCCTTTTACATGATTAAAAGATCATCATCACTAGCATCACTTATTACAATTCCCTGCAGGGTGTGGAATCTGGGTACAAGAGAAAATGATGAGAAGTAGAAGTAGAGTTTAAAAAATCTGGATATCTGATGATATTTGATGGTACAAGTGTCCTTTGGTACATCTTTGGGCATGGAGTCTTTAGATAGTCATCAAGTGCCACTCCAGTGGTCAACAAGAAGCTATCCTCATTATAGGTCATTTATCTTCAAGATGTTTTATCCAAGTTATAGCCGCATAATTTCGAGAGGTCTCAAGAGCATGGTGCATCATCTACATCACCTCGCAATGTCACCAAATGCTGCAATAAAACCACATGGCTGCCACATATACAAATTGGTCCTCAAAGTACAAATCAGATCATAACGTGACAAATATGACAGTATTCAAGGATGTTCCACATGGCATGCATAGCCCCAAAGCTACCTTGGGAGGTGTGACCAATGCTTCAATATACGTCAAGTGCCTCGAACAACATGAAATGCCTTGGGATCTGTGAAAGCCCAAAAAATCAGAATGCAACCAGATTATAGAGGAAGGCTAAGCCATACCACAAACTGCTCTATTCACCAATTTTTTTTGCTATGGGTTCCCCTGCTAGGAGGAGGTGTAACAGGACTAAAACAGTACATTGGTATAGGTGTTAAAAGAGTACGTGAATAGAAATATTTATATTTTTTACTGATAAATTTTCTTTTATAGATTGCAAGTTGCAGGGCCTATCCACAACCAATTTTTTTTAAATAACTAGGTAGGAATACCAAAAACAATTGCGGGATATTTCCAATCTATTTTCTTAATTTGTTTTTCTTAATGGAAACACTTACTCTGTGGAAATGTGTGTAGGACATTGCATCGCGGTTACATACATCTAGAGATGTGTTTTTACTTATTTTTATTCTTTTTGTTGCTATTTACATCAAAACTTGTAGAATAGGCTAAAGTTGCTTTATGCACTTCCTTCCATTATCTATACTTTCGGTGAATTTTAGTTCCAATTAGTTACTTTTGGTCACTGGGGGGACACTTATATGTGCATGTGTTTTCTTTCTCCCTCTTTGTTAGTGCCATGGATCGAACTCTTGCACTATATGGCATCTTCATGAATGCTTCCATAGGTGTCTCATACAATATAAATATTGATAGATATTTCCTTTCTTCTCTTTTCTGTCTTTCTACAATATGGTGTGATGAAAGTTCTGGTTTTGTAGTTCTTCTAATTCGTTTACATTGTTTCAGGCAACATATTATCCTGGATTATGTGAGCCCATCAGCCATGGAGGACTGGGTTTTGATTTCTTTGTTAATATGTCAATCTCTCAAATGTGGTTGTGGCTTCTTGAGAATGTTCCATCTGATCAATGGAATATGAATATGGTCAGCTTTCCAAACTTATAATCTAGTTTCTATGCTATTTTTTTCTTTTGGAGTACAATAAAATGAAATGTCTTGTAAGAAACATTTGCTTGACATTGATTATGGATATCATGAGTAGAGATACTAGGAAATAAATATTTAATGCTTTAGCTCTATAACCTCTTTATTCTTTATATACAGAAACTTTATCGGAAAAGGTATTTTTATTTACAGTCCTTGATTTGGGGATCAGAATGCAGCGATTGTTAGATGAAATTCTTTATAATTAGCATCTATGTTTACACTTTTAATTTAATAGTTTATGCCAAATATAAAGCCAAAAAAGGTCATAAATGACTTTTTCACTTTAAGCACAATGGAATCCAAAAAAGTAATTGATAGCTTATATTGTTTCTTTGGTTGGCTAACTCCTTTTCATTGGAGAGTGTTTAGTTCCTCATAAAGACAATTTTACAACATGAAGACCTCTCACTATAATGTTGCAATTGAGGGGTATCTATTCTATCAAAATCTCCTAGGATTTGCACTTGGTCTCATCTACAAAGACCACATTAACAAGAGAAATGCCATTAGAATACCTCAGCACCATCAAGAAATGGATGTTTATCTATTGAATACAATCTCACACCTTAAAAGTGCACTCAATCATATTATCTTTGGAAGCACTCTTTTCAGATCTGGAACTTTGGGTTATGATCATGGCAAACACTTTATCTTACCACTAGGCCACAATGTCACAAACTTTCCCTTAAATGCGAGGCCTTGAGTAGA
The DNA here is from genome assembly GCA_034641835.2 of Pinus albicaulis. NCBI lineage: Eukaryota > Viridiplantae > Streptophyta > Pinopsida > Pinales > Pinaceae > Pinus > Pinus albicaulis. The sequence continues at coordinate 813,128,441 of CM076575.1, forward strand.
ACACGAGGCTGGGCTTGTATCCACAATATATCTATATGGAATTGTTTGTTCATCAAGATGTATAGCTACTCCATTGTTACAAGTTGTCACCGTGCAGTGCCATAATTTTGACCCCTACTATTGGGTGCTCCCATATCCACTGTAAGGTGTTCGGTGAATCTCATGGGAATACAATCTTGGTATATGATGTGCGTTACCTTTTCGACTAGCACTTAATATTGAAAATCGGTAGCTAAATAGAGATGCTAATGCCACCACACAACCCTAATGTTATCTCAGATCTCAGTTTCAACACTCCTGGCTCAGAAACCCTTCTTTTGACAAAATTTCGGACTTCTTCTTGGAGATGCTGCGTGCTGCGTGGGCCTGCGTCACCCTCCTGCGGGATTGTGTCACTCCCTCTGATGGTTGCGCTGCCTCCACTGCATCTTTGCTGCCCTTGCTCTGCACAGTACTCTTGGCCCTCCTGACCAATCGCTGCATCTGCCCCTCACTGCAACTCTTAGTCAGTCAGATCTGATCTTCGTTCGAGCACTGCTCCGTCAGAAGAATTCGATCTCTTAGACTCTGTGTGTGTCTCCAATTGACCCCAAGCCTTTCCTTTATACTTTTCTTGTTGACATATCAACAGCCGTGATTTAATCTCTTATCGACGGCATCACTTAGAACATTTCATCACGTGTTTAATTAATTCACTTTAATTTTTCTAATTCCCTAATTTATACTTAGGGTTCGCATTACAAAATTTAATTATTTTAATATGTCACACACCTGATGAAATTTCTCCAAACGCTTTCTGGGTTTTGGAGGTGATGTGTGTCTTAGCCCCTCCACAAAATTTCAGGGCTAGAGCACACCTGATGCTACCTCAAAATCTCAACACTCCCTCTTAGCACGAAGTGTGCTCTAGCAATACATCCACACCATGTATCGCAAGATCTCAGCATCGGTCTCTGCACTGCTGATGCTTGGCCTGCTGCCCTCCATCCACTGTGCTGCTGCTTTTTGTACTGCTGCCCATGTCACTGGCACTGGCACTGCTACATCTGTACTGTAGCTCCCTCTCAATTTGCTGCATCATGCTGCCCATAGCACTGCCACTGCTAACTGCTGCACTGCAACTCAGTTGCTGAGAAGTAAGCAACTAAAGGACCCCTGCCCATTCATTGATAGACAAGTCAAGCTGCATCTCATCACTAAAGCTCCCTTGGCTGGTGCTCTGTGCTATCCTCCTGAAGCCACTGCGCTGCTGTAGCTCTGCACTGCGTAAGCATTGCATCCTCTGCGTTGCTGAAGTCCCATCAGCCCCTCTATGCTGCTTCCTCTACGCTGTTGCTGCTTCTACACTGCGCTGCTCCCAATGTTGCACGAAGCGGGGACGAAGCGGGGACGTTTTTTGGAAGCGGGGACGCGGAAGCGTCATTTCCAAAAAATCTAGGAAGCGAAGCGTCTCGGAAGCGTCTACTATATATATATTTTTTTATTTTTATTTTTTTGCATTTATATTAAAAAAATATCCAAAATACCAAATTAATTCTAGAAGATATGGACGCATGCATATTTGTACATAAATCAAAATAGATATGACATCCATTGTACATTAATGATTAATTTTTGAGCATCAACCATTTAGATGCATCAACCATCTATAATCTAGATTCTTCTCCTCTTGTCTAGCCTTTGCCTCTACCTTGATTATCTAGGGACATTAGTCAAAATTGCCCAAATTTTGATCAAACCCTAATGCAAGCCTTAAAATATGGTAGAAAAAACTTAACATGCTTGATTGATTATTTTGACTTGATTGAAATGTAATTTTTTGCTAACGACATGAAAAATGAGTTCAACAATTAACACCACCAACACTAGGGTACATATAGGGCTTGGTGCTCTTGATTAAATGCTAATCACATACCCTCATACATGATATAATCTAATGACATGCCACCATACCATTGATCCTGAATTCCTAAAAACTGTTAAGTCTGCTGAATTTTGAATAGGATATGAAATTCTATTTTCTCCATATGAAGTCCGATCAGGCTGGAACCACTCTCAAACATCCTGAGTCATTTCATGGTAATGTTAAAAATTTAAGTAAAAGGTCACTTTTACTTTAAGAATTTAACATTACCATGAGCGAGCATCTAAGAAACATCTAAGGAGGTAAAAGAGAGCTTATATTTTTTTCATCCTATCCCTAACTCAGTACTAACTCACCTACTAACCCAACCAAAGACAAAAATAAAAAAATAAAAAATAAAAAAAATTGTTTTTTTGACCTACATTAGTCGGATCCGTACGGCGCTGTACGGAACCGCTGGCGATCCGTACGGATCCGTACAGCGATCCGTCGTACGATCTGCGGATCCGCTGTACGGAATCGCGGATCCGGGCGTACGGATCCGAAAAACCAGGAATCGCAATTTTTTTTAGGATCCGCGGTTCCGAAAATCGGATCCGCGGTTCCGGGTATGGATCCCGTACGGTTCCGTACGGGACGCGGTTCGGGCTTTGGAGCCGGGGGGGGGGGGGGACGTTTCCTGCAACATTGGCTGCTCCCTCTACAGTGTCTCAGCACTGCCCTCTGCTTCAGTGTGATCTTCTGTACCCTCTGCTCCACTTATCCTGCTACTGTCTTAAGGCTCTCGTAGCTCGTATGTGATCCAAGAGTTGGGCTACTCAAGGATCCTACCCTTCTTTTTTTCATCTGTCGCTGCTCTATAGATCCATATTGCACCACTTACGTGGCTCATGAGCACTCATGGGTACGTCATCGTCACTCCCATCGTCCTTTGCTGTTGCTGCCTTGGATTCAAAAGATCCCTTGTCCTTCTTCTTAGGACAAGTGTTGGCGAAGTGTCCAAGTTCGCCACATTTAAAGCAACGAACCTTGGATATGTCCCTCTTCTTCTTCCCTTGCTGCCTTCGTTCCTTTGATGCAAGAGTTGGATCTTCTTGCTCTTCTTTCCTCACCTTGACGGTTTTGCTGCAGCTGCTTTGCCTCTTGGTGAATCTCCTGATTTCCTCTTGACGGAGGATTGCCCACATGTCTGCCCAAGATGGTAACACTGCCTTGCCCAATATGCTTTGGACAAACATTTCCCATTCCTCGGTGACTGCATTAAGGGCAGTCCTTACTAAGAGCCCTTCATCTGTAGTCGCACCCATGGCAATCAGTTGATCCCGAATAGTCTGAAGTCAGAAAGGAAGGGATCTATCTCCTCACCCTTATGCATCTAGAACAGTCGCATCTGATTCTCTAGAAGCATTTTTCTTTGAACAGAGCCTTTCAGATACATCGTCTCTAGCGCTGTCCACATCTAATTTGTTGTATTCTTTCCGACAATATGTGGTAAGGCATGATCTTTTACTCCATCCATATTCAAGCGCTTAACCCATGCTTGATTCTCCTTGAATTTCTTCAGAGGATCTGGATCGACAGGCACAACTAGGACATTCTCTGCATGGTCCTTGATGCCCTACTCATCCAGGACTGTCAGGATCCTGGCCCTCTAGATGACGACGAAGTTGGATATGTCGTCCAACTTGTCCTGATCTCTCAGTCCATGAGAAGCCATCTAGCTCAAATCTTTCAGAACAAATACTCCTCTCCCTCTTTCTACTGCAACACGCAACAGAAATACTGGATCTGGGTTTCTTGGCAATTAGAAACCCTCTTATAGTAGTTGCTCCCTCCGACAATTGATTACCCTCCCAGAAATCTTCAGCCAAAACAACTAAATAGTTCTCTACGATCACCCTCCTGATTGAGTCTCAGATCTATTGGGCGAAAATCTGCTGAGTAATTGCCCTCCTCCCGCTCTTTGTCAACTCAGCTAGGCACGATTATGCACTGTCAGAATCTCCACCACACCAACAACTGTTTAATATCTGAAGCCCTGCTTTCGGATCTCGGCAATACTTCACATCAACAGAAAAGAAATTGGACTGCGTCCCTCTGGCTGGCCTATGCGTGAGCAGACTAGCTCAGCGTAGCCTTTGCGCAGCGCAGGCTGCTCCTACGTCACTCTGGAAGGCATTGCGCTGTCTCTGCGTTACCCAGATGGGGCTCTGTCAGCCCTTGCGTAGCCTCTGCTGGGACTGTGTCCTCCTGATGCTGCGCTGCCCTCTCCGGATCTCTGCTGCTTCAGCTGCTTTATGCATCAAAAATTTCTTCAGCCGATTTTGCTGGAGTTTAGCTTGATCTGCAATGCTCTAATACCATGTGAAGATTTCTTAACTAAGAAACCCTACTGTTAAATCTCGATTAACTTCTCCTACTTGATTAAACATACAAGTTATTAATCTGAATATTTAGAATTAACATCGAAGTAAATACAGTTAACAGCCTACACACACAGATCATTTACTAAATAGTACGCTCATATGAAAACGTGACAGATTTTTTGGACAAATGTCCCCGAAAAAACCCAATGCGGGAAAACTGGTGCAACAGATATGAGAGTTTATTATTATTAAGCAACAGTTTCTGAGTATATCTAGGGTGCCATAAACTTGGCTGACCCAACAGAGAAAACCTTGTCAATCAGAGAAAATGTGAGATATATTTCACTCTCGCAAGTCCCGACTAATTCGGATGAGCAACTAGTGAAACCCCAGCGAGCTTTGCGCAGCAACTGCGCAAGCCTGCGTAGCGTGGCTGAAGAACTATGTCACCCTAGCTCTGCATGAATTCGCCTCTCTTGGATCTCGGTTTCAGCCCTCCTGGCTTAGAAACCCTTCTTCCGATAGAATTTCGGACTTCTCCTTGGAGATGCTGCGCTGCCTCTGCATGGGCCGTGCGTGGGCCTGCGTCATCTCCTGAGGGACTGCGTCACTCCCTTTGATGGCTGCGCTGCCTCCATTGTGTCTCTGCTGCCCTTGCTCTGCACTGTACTCTTGGCCCTCCTGAGCAATCATTGCATCTGCCCCTCACTGCAACTGTGAGTCACTAAGTTCTGATCTTCGTCCGAGCACTGCTCTGTTAGAAGAATTTGATCTCTTAGACTCTGTGTGTGTCTCCAACTGACCCCAAGCCTTTCCTTTATACTTTTCTCGTTGACATATCAACGACCGCGATTTAATCTCTTATCGACGGCTTAGATTTAAAGACTGCTTGATCTACGTCACTTTGAACATTTCATCACATGTGTTTAATTAATTCACTTTAATTTTTCTAATTCCCTAAGTTAGACTAAGGGTCCTCATTAAAAAAATTAATTATTTTGATATTTCACACACTAGATGAATTTCTCCAAACACTTTCTGGGTTTTGGAGGTGATGTGCGTCTTAGCCCCTCCACAAAATTTCAGGGCTAGAGCACACACGATGCTACTTCAAAATCTCAATAGCATGTAGAGGCTTCTAGATCTCATCTGTGATTCTCTGCACCCAATGCTCCATTTGTCCCACTACTGTCTTAAGGATCCCTTAGCACGGATGTGATGCAAGAGCTGAGCTACTCAAGGATCTCGCCACCACTCTGTAGCTGCTCTACAGATCCATGTCACCCCACTTTCGTGGTTCGTGAGCGCTCATGGCTACGTCATCTTCGGAGCCATTGTCGCTACAACAGCCTTGGAGGTAGAAGCTTCCTTGTCATTCTTCTTTTGAGGACAATTGCTGTCGAAATGTCCTAATTCGCCACACTGGAAACACTTGATCTTGGATAGATCACACTTCTTCCTCCCTTGCTGCCTCTTTGATGCTAAGGTTGCATCTTCTTCCTCTTCCTTCTTCACCTTACTTGATCCGGTGCTGCACTATCTCTTGGTGAACTGATGGAGTTCTTCTTGACGGAGGATCGCCCACATACTGTCCCAGTTGGGAAGGTCCGCTCTACCCAAGATACTTTGGACAAAAGTTTCCCAGTCCTCCATGACCGCATTGAGCGTAGTCCTCACCATCACATCATCCTCCACTTTAACTCCAATGCCAGTCAACTGATCCCTGATCGCTTGTAATCTGAAAAGGAAGGGCTCGATGTCTTCTCCCTTGGCCATCATGAATAACCGCATCTGATTCTCCAAAAGCATTCTCCTCTGGATGAATCTTCCCTCATATATGGTGGTTAAGGCTTTCCACATCTCATTAGCCGTCTTCTTATTGACTGTGTGTGGTGCAACATGATCCTTAACCCCGTCCATTATGAAGCGCTTGGCATGTGCTGCTACTTCATTATGCTTTGCTAGGAGAAGAGTATCGGTCGGCGTGGCCAGGATTTTTCTACATGCTCCCTCAGACTGTATGCCTCCATGACCACCAGGATTCTGGCCTTCCAGACTGCAAAGTTGGACAGACCGTCCAACCTATCCTGATCACGCAGTCCGTGAGGTGCCATATGCTCAGATCTACTCTGTCGGAACAAATCTTCCTCTCCCTGCTTCTTAACTGAAGCTTGGATCTAGGGTCCTTGGCGAAAAAGGCACCCTCTGCTCCCTCTGACAATTGATTTCCTCCTTGGAAATCTGCCAATCACAACGAATCAACTCTCTTCGATCCTCTGATCGATCTGCAAATTTCTTTGGCTGGAAATACTCTGAGAAGCTATTCTCCTCCCGCTCTTTGTCAACTAGGACTCGGGCTAATTTCTGCAACTTCATAAATTTAACCCCACCAGCAACCACTGAAGCCCTGCAGCACTGGTTCCGGCACTCTGAATCAGCAACGGATTCAAGACCGCGTCACCCTGGCTGGCCTTTGTGTGAGAAAACAGTCTCAGCGTTGTCTTTGCGCAGTAAGTATGTGGACCTGCGTGGAGACTCCGTGCAGACTGCGTCACTCTGGCCTCTACATGGCTCTGCTCCCTTCTGCTCCTACGTTGACCTTTCTGGTTCGGCTTTCTGCGGCTGCTGCTGCATTCTGCAGCAAAGGTTCTTCAATCTTGCTGATGATTCAACTAGATCTGCAATCGCTTTGATAGCATGTGAAATTCTTAGAGATCTCATGTACTCTAGTCCCTCCACAAAGTTTGGGAGTTAGAGCACATCCAAAGCTACCCCAACAATCCAGAAATCTCAACACAATTAATATGTGTGAATGATAAGTAATATGATCAAGTGTGGACTTCATGAGAGGTGTCATTATCTTATACATGGATTGTGTGAGACCTTCATCCATGAGCTCCTTTGTAGTGGGAGTTCCTGCATTACTTGAGTTACCCTTTAATCCATATTGTTTTTTCCACACATTATCTAGCCATTTTCTTTGCTTTAATGAGCTTTCTTAATGAAATTTCTTTGATTTCATTTGAATCCCACTTTTGGATGGGCAATTCATTGCTCAAAGGGGTTGGTATGTGGACACCCTTTGATTCTGATAGATCATGATGAGCATGGGACTAGGGTGATGGCCTCAAATGAGGGGCTAGAGTTCAAGCTAACTTTGATTTTAATTATAATTCATCTCTTGTCACTTTTTGGCATTTTTAAATTTGGCACCTGCTCTTTATTTCTTTCTTTTTGTAGCTGAATCAGCCTTTTGGGATTTCCATGCCGCTTTTCTTATAGGATGAGACAAGTAGGGAACTAGTATTGGCAATGAAAACAACCGACCCAAAAAATAGGACAATGGAGAAAGGGATAAATGGCTGGTGCTAGGTATGGAAGGATGTGGGCACACTATCTCAATGAAGCTCTCCTATTTGTGCTCCTCCTGGACAATGAAAGAAAAGCCCTAGAGTGGTTACACTAGACTAGAAGGAAAAAATGATCACCAAGGTGAGACAAGGCAACAAGCATAATTTCCAAACATCATGATCCATTATCTAACTTAAACCCATGATCCTTACATGGATGCTTAAAACATTAGAAGTATGTATGAAACAATCTCTAATGTACCTCATGGTTGCTGAGTCACTGACCCACCTTCATTGGATGAGTATGATGACCAAGTGAATGGGCTGACCAATAATGTGTGAGAGGCCTCTGAGAGGCTGCTATTTGAGGGGCATGTGAGGCTGTTGGCAGGAAATTTGCATCATGGGAGAAAAAGGTGGGTAATAGGCCACTTGACAAGTAATTGCAAGAAGAAGTTTGAGAGAGAAAGAGCATGCAAAATCAATCCATCTATTAACTGTGGTAAATTCAAAAACTGGTTTTCGATCATGAAAGTAAGATTAGATTACGTTCTACTGAAGTATGTAATAAACATCATCTTTTAAATGTTGACGTGTTGAACTTTGATGTTTTAAAGATGATTCTATAAAATGCAAAGTAGTCAGCCGTCAATTATTACATCCAAGTGTTCTGCAACATTTTATGCAGCAAAGAAAACACTGACTAACATTCGCTTCCTATTATATTATACTAATTTGTTGCACCTAAGCCTGCTTTCTGTTGTAGCTACCTTAGATAATAGCATGTTGTTCCCTGGTTTCTTGTGGGTGCTTTCAAGAAAAATGGGCTCATTTTTGGGTGAAGTTTGTGGCCATGTGAGATAATGTTCTATGTTGGATAGCTAATCCTTCTGGGATGGATAACTAATTTGTAAGATTTACATGCTTTGGAATATGACTGGATGTAGCTAAGAGAGCTTGATTTCCAATCTCTGTTTGAAGTTTGAACATGAAAATATGTTGTGTTTTTTTGTTGATGTGTAATGTTTGATTCTTCACTTTAGTTGTGTCACATAGATAGAAAGTTGGATTTGGAAAATGTTTCAAGTCTTGTTGTTCTTATTTCAAGTTGTGTCTTATTTCTGTGTACAAATGCAGATTGTGGATACACTGACAAAAAATGTTCAGAAGAATGAAAAAATGCTCGTTTATCCAGAAAATCACATCCAGGTAAACTATCAAGTCATGAAGGCCTTTTCCTAACTTGGATTTTCAATTTGTGCACTCTGAAATTTATGTTCATAATTATGCAATCAATTTTGTGAAATTTTATGTTGATGGGGTCATCAGATATCTTTGAAACTGCTGCCTCCTAGTGGCTGCCAATGTTTTGCAATTCTACAGTCCATAAGGAGAGAATGATTTGATCAAACATTTTTCTTATCCTTCTGTTATCAAGAATTTTGATAAGCAGATTTACTGTGTATGAATGCGTGAGGTAAGAGAGCAGAGGCTTGTCAGATGAAAAATGTATTTAGGAGTATGGAATTAGTTTATGTTTTGTATTTTCTGTCCAGGGATTTGAATACACGTCTCTTTGAGATTATTCATTTTGTAAGGGCTTAATAAACTGAAGTTTGTGTGGTTTTAAGGTTGAGGCTTTGGTTGGAGGAAATAGAAGGTTGACAGTCCTTCAATTCTTCCATGCATGTTATTAGAAGTGAGAAATGACAAACAAATAGGAAATAACATGAACGAGAAATGGGGATTGAGGGGGCTATTGGGTAATTGATATTGTGTTGAACTTTTGGCCATTAGTTTCTAGCTCCGTTTCCCCAGATACAGAATAAAATAAATAATTTACTAATTGTGTAAACTATTCACATTCACATTATATAATTCATATAATATGATATTTTTTATTCCGATAGGAGATGATTTTATTAGTGTCCAAAAAAATGACTCGGAATGGTAATTGGGACTGTTACCCACCAAAAAGTGGGTAACCCTAGGAGAAAAAATTTCTCCTCTTTGGACAGCCAAGCAGCAGCACTATATGATCAGCACATAACATGATGCTAGGATCCTCCACTTCATGCTCTGGTCAGATCTCCCCCTCCCATCTGGCATTCGCTGCCCATGTATGGTACATCCATCAACAAGTACTTTAGCCATTCTGTAATCATGTCCTTTCACTTAATTCTTTGGGCATGTTGACCACACTTTGTCAACAGTCCAAAGAAGCAGAGTACAAAGAAGTGGAGAACTATTTTCAAAGATCAAAGTCATCATCGAACATAGATGTCTCATGGTAAACTGAATTTCTGCAAGTTCTATTGTAAATGATGCTATTATGACCATTTAATAACGTAACAACACCTAGTTAAGCCTCTGATTTTGGCAATGGATATCATCCTAGGAAGTTTTTTAATCTCTTTGAATTATGTGTGTTTATAAACACGCCTAATCGGCAAAGTTTTTGTTCCAACTATAACCCCAAAGCTAGGGTGGAATTCATTGACAAGATCTTAGGTGAGTCCTAGTGTTAGATCGAGTCAATTGTAAAAGTGTGCTTGAGAATAATTTTAGTGCATGGATCTTCACAGTCAGACACCATGGCTAACATTATTTTATTACAAGCATACTTGGTTTCATACTATATCATATTGTATCGCAAAATTGGGTAATGTCTTGCTTGTCTGGTATAAATGTGTGTTTCCCCTTCTAAGGGTTGAATTAATTGTAATATTTTGATGTAAAGATACTTCAGTGCATGCTCTCACGCAGTCATACGCTATGGCTAAAATATTTGAGGGTGGAAAAATTAGTAAATCCTCTCTAGAGTCAATTAATTAAATTTTCTAGCTAAATTAAATTATAATTCTAAGCCAGAAAATTCATTAATTTTGAGTCAAAAATTAATTATAGAGAAATTGATTTCTTTTCAAGTGGAAAATAATAAAAAGTTTGTGGGTCAAACATAAAGTCAATTTTTGGAGGTCCCCCACCAAGGGAAAAATGGATATTTTAAGAAAATTTTGAGCCCTTGGACCTTGGTGGTTAAATCAAAGTTGAATATTTTGAGGAAATTAATACAAAATATAAATTTGTGGATTAATAAAAAATGGTTTTAAAGAAAAATTCGAATGTTTCCTCAAGATTAAAAATTTGACGGTGGGGATTAGAAGATGATCAAGTTATTTTCAACGGTCGAGATTATTTTGATGAGGATCAAGCCAACTAGCCGTTATTCCACTTGGAGGGGTTTCTCTATATAAAGAAGCCATTTAGCTTCTATTGTCGTGAAAGCCTTTTGATGGAATTTTTTTTGTAACGCTGGTATTGAGCTGCTGCTCTGCTAGGAACATTTTTTATCATAATAGAAAGACTTTGGGGTTCAATTCATGCTGTTCTTCTATCTGATGATTTGTGGTATGTGTTAGCTATGTGTTATCCTATATTGTGCTGAATAATTTTTTCTAAATTGTTATTTAATTTGTCAGTGATAAGAACATTCTATTGGTACGAGCTATCTTAGGTGATCTGATTCACCAGATGATCTAACAATTTCATCTTGAGAAAATTATAGAGATTTACAGGTATGCTAACCTTTGGGCTCCAAGTTCACAGACTGTGGGGAAGAGCGACCTTGTTGGGCTCCAAGATTTCGTTGTGTAAATTATTTTGCAAAAGGGTTTTGGCCAATCTATCTTTGGAAATTATTCATCCATCGCTATTTATTTTAAAAAATATTTTCAAAATTCCCCGATGGGGGCGCGATCTGGGCAACATGTGGAGGCTAGCTCCCATATGTGAACACAAGTGGAGTCGATGTGAGGGATGGGCCTCCCGGTCCCTTCACAATTATGCATGCGTAGGGGGAGGTACCGCCATAAATTCCACCGTTTGTGTGAGCAATTACGCTGCATTCGAGTTTGGGGGTGGCAGAGAGTTAAGGCGAGGCTCGATGGATGAACTAGGCATTTGTCTCTGCATTCGAGTATGGTGTTGGGCTCTGTGGTGACTGCTAGGGAGGAAGAAGAAGCGACAAAGGTTGATTTTCCGAGGAAGCGGAGTGTGGGCGTTCATTGGGGAAATTTGCAGGGGTAGTGGGTTTGTTTGGTCCTTGCAGCTAGGATTCCTTGTTATTGCTGGCGATAGTGAGGACTGAGTGAGAAAGGAAAGCTCCCCCGGTCTCAGGGAAGCCTGTTCTCTCTTGTTATCATTGGGTGGTGGAGCTCGTCGTCTGGGAAACCCCACAGACGGTGGCGGAAATCCAGGCACCCGTGTTATATCAAGGATTTCTGGCGCGACGGGGCTTGGTGGATCAGTTTGTGGTTTCTGTTTGTCCAATTGGGTAGGTGGTCACTGGATTGCAGGTCATCTCGAGTCGGGAACAACTTCTCTACCCCTGTTTGGTGCTCCATCATTGGTGTTGTTCTGGCTAGTGGAGGTGTCTAGTTTATTCTATGGCGACGTTCCCTCATTGGGAGAGGGTAGCATTATTGTGAATTCGTGTTGTTTCAGGTGGTGTTGTTTGGGGTTTTCATTTGTGGGGAGTGTTTTCTCGGGTGGGGAGTTTGGTGTCTGGTTTTCGTTCAAGGTGTGCCTCCTTTGCTGAAAGACATGAAGCCGTTGGCGCAACGGGGTCGTTCTCCCTCCCCTGCCACCCATGGTTTTGTATTGGTGGCGGATAAGACTTTGGTTATGGTGATGCCCTGTCGTGTTGGAAAAACTGCTGGGCATGCGTGGAAGGGTAATGTGGGTGTGTGATGAGGCCGTGGTGGTGGCAAGCATGGTGTTAGCAGAGGAGGAGGGATGCAAGGTCGAGGGCAGACTCGCAAGGGCGAAGGAGCCCGTGGCGACTAGGCGAAACGTGGGCCGACTAGTTCCGAGGTTCAGGAGGGGTAGGGTCTCCAACACTGTTGCCTGGAGAACTTCCGCACTTTCATTTCCAATTGGATCGATAGGGTGGATGCCATAAAACTTGTCCCACGCCCGATGCGAGGAGCATGCAGTGTAGATGGCCTCTCTAGAACAACTGCATTACTTTTAGAGTCAACTCCAAGAAAGAGTGGTTATGGTTTGGAGGGGGCAAAACCAACTCACGAAGAAAGTAGAAAAGCTGGAGACATGGATGGTGCACTACGAAGGGCATGTTCAATGTGACTTTCGCCCTCCACCGCCTCCAAGAACGGCCCCAGACAACCCTGCATCCATCATGTCAAATGACTAGTATGATTTCTTTTGTTTTTTATGTTTTAGCTGTGTTTTGGTGCCTCTGGTCGAACTGTTTATGGATGATGTCCTTAACAACTCTTTTGTATTTTTGTCATCTGGTGCACCTTTTGGTCAACAAACCCGATAGGGGTGAGACCACCTGTATTGGATCGGGCACTATGTACTCCTTTTTCCTACATGAATAGAAAATTGACTTACAAAATTATTATTTGACCTTGGGCTAAAAGGAATTTATATGCTAATAAGAGCTTGTAATTTATTTTGTAAATATTGTACGTTTGTAAATATTTTGCAAATTATTTTTTCTAACCCTTTTTATTTTGTAGCACTTGGCTATTTGGGGTTTTAAATTTCTTTATATCTATTTGGGGTTTGGAATTATTTTATTCATTTGTGTGGGTGATAGCTCAAGGGTTTGAAGCAACACTTTTTTTTTGGGCTACTCATCCAAGCAAGCAAGGCTGATCTAGGCCCTTGGGGGTAAGATCTGGCTTCCCCAGTGTTGAGAAATCTAGGGCAGAGATATTAGATGATTTCTCTTATAATGATAACTGTTTGTGACGACTTTTTACTTATCTTAATTAGGTTCTTCTTGTACTTGATTATTATTATGTGTTCTTCTTCATCAAACAACTACCAAACTATAAAGAATAATGAGACAAAGGACACAAGGTGTATGCAATCATCCAGGGCCATGTTGTCGCTTGTTGCCTACATCTACCTACAATTAGCGGGAAAAGCCTTTAACCCCACAAGGTGTGGTTGGTGGCAAGGAACTCAGAGAAGGGGCTGTCACCTAATCCGAACTCTCTCCGTTTAAGCTATCTCCTAGGTTAGCTATGGTGGGTGGTCCCTAAAAACATCTATCCAACCAACTTATGTTGGAGGTAATATTTTAGTGATTGCTTGGGGCATGTAAGTAAATTAATGAAAATTAACTTTCAAACTTGAGATGTACTTGCATGTCATGAAGTAGAATGTTATGTTATGGAGAAAATTTGCCCAAATACTTATTGTAGGTAAGATGTAATTAAAGGTGAAACATAAATGGTTTTGGAACAAAATTCATGACAAAGTAGATTCAAGTTAAAAGTGCATGCATGCAAAAGTTTGAACTTGCTTATGAAAGTAAAAAGATTAGAAATCTGAAGCAAATTAGTTTTAGGTACATGCAAGATGATTGTAATGCATGATTGTGTTAATTCCCCAATTAAATGATGTGCATGCAAGTGAAAAATATCAAAGATCAAGCCACAAAGTCTCTCCAAAAAGGTGGAGAGATAGGGATACCAATGGGTAAAACCCACGCCCCCAAAACCAAGAATTTTATTAATTATTACAATAAAGAGAAAACTATGAAGTCTTCTCTAAAATCCAAGGGAAGTCTTCACAATGTTGGCTCGAGCCATAGATCTTTCCTTGCTGAAAATTTTTGCAATTTGAGGCCCACAAAACCCCAACAAAATGCACATTTTTCGAGGAAGAAGAAGCGAGGCAAAGCCTCTATGAGTTACACAGCCAAGAGAGAGAAATAGAGGCCCTAAGGTCCTGCATGCAAACTTGTAAGTAGTTTTCTGAAAATGAAGCCTGCAAGTAGCTGCAAGACAACACGTTAGAGAAAAACTACAACAACAAATGTTAGCTCAAGAAATCACAAAGTAATATTACAAAAATAATCTACAAGAGGCTAGGCCAAAGAGTATGAGCAAGCTCTCCTCTTTGATTAGCCATAGCTCGGCTCTTTGAAATAGTCAGATATTAAAGAAATGAAGAACAATACTTGAAAAGTAAATTATTTTAAGTTTGATTTTTTGATGCAAGAAATAAGATCTTTGAGAAACTTAAAAGAACCTTTGCAAGACAATAAAATATAGATTAGACTTTGGAAATCAACACATGCGGGTTCTCCTTGAATATTTTCAAGAGTGGGTTGGTTCCTCCGAGAACTTCCCCTCACGCTTGAAAAGCTTGACCAAAGACGAATCCTTCTACACAATCTCACCACAACATATTAAATCCACATGAAATTAAATAAAAGTAATGGAAAGAACTATAGATATATTTGACATCAAATAGAAGATTTCTTATCGTAAAGCGATCAAGTAACTCTTATGCTAATATGAGATAGCTGCATACTAACATAACTTGAAACACGCATGAAGGAAACAATAGCATGAGAAAATAAATAGAAGCATAACAACAAGTCAAGAATTTACCATATATGCAAGGAGAAGAACACCATCGCAAGTTACCCCAAAGACTTTTGTATTATATTGCAAGTACCTGTACAATCTGACAGCGCGTCCTCAAGCCCAATAGCTCGTATTATATGATACAATATGAGAGCCTATGACTCCATTATATAGAAAGTTGGGAGCAAATCCCAATGAAGAACCAAATGCCAAGTGGTGCGAGGGAGGAGATCACAAGGCAAATTCGAATTTGATAAGTAGAGCTCCATTGCCAAGTGTAAAAATCGGATTCTGGCAAGTGGACATCATTTTTTTCTTCCCTTATGTGCCAAATTCGAATTTTATGATGGAATGACATGTGTATATGGGTGGTAACTCATGTTGGGACAATTGCCCACAAAAATTATCCACCAAATATTCTCCCAAATCCTCCCAAATGTGCATTAACTTCACAAATTCGAATTTCCAAGTAAGCAATTCTCATTTAATGCCAGAAATTCGGTTTTATTTGAGCACATGTCATTTCCTTGATTTTAGGAGTCCACATCACCTTGTGACTTCAATTTAACTCCTCCATAATTTTCCACCTCATTTCCACCTCATTTAACATATGTGGATATTTATTTTTCTCCATTTATTTAATTTTTGGCTTAATTAATTGCCAGATTTCTTACTAAACTTAGGAAAAGTGGGTTTTGAGGGTTCAAAACACATTTTTAACCCCTCAAATTGTGTCATGGTAGAAAGTTGAGGGTGAGAGGTGTAATTTTGATTTCTGATACCCCATACAACTTCTCTAGACAACACTTATTACAATCCAATTACAAATTTAATTGCAGTTTTTGACCTGTGAAAAATATAAAAAATTAAAAAATCACTACCTAGACCTAACCAAATTCCACGATTTTTTTTTTTTGATCTAGTATGGTAATATACATTGACTCTAGACTCTAAGATGCGTCAGGGGCTCAACCTTCAAGCCGTCACCTCGGCTTTGGTGTAATGCAATGAGTGAAAAAACCTGGAAAATTATTCACCGCTAAAAAGAAGTAATAAATAACCAAGTCAAAAAGAACACTCCAAGGGGTACTCGCTTGCTAATTGAGTCCCAACATCCCAGGCCTGTTACAAACTCAATACTGACTCAAATTCATCATTACTAGCATCACTTATTACAATTCCGCGTAGGGCATGGAATCTGTGCATCAGAGAAAGATGATGAGAAAATAGAAGTAGAGTTAAAAAACTCTATTGAACTGATGATATCTGATGGTACAAATGTCCTCTGGTTCATCCTTGGGCATGGAGTCTTCAAATAATCATCAGGTCCCACTCAATGCTTCCTCTTTGAATAACTTCTCCTTCCAACAAGTTAGACCTACTCAGCAACTGCCACTGCAACTATAACTTCGACTTTCCCAGAAACTGCAACTTCGACTTGCCCAGAGACTGCAATTTCGACTTGCCCAGAAACTGCAACTCCGACTGCAACCAGAAATTGCTACTGCAACTACAACTGTAGCTTCGATATGCTCAGAAATTGCAACTTCTCTTCTTCGCTTGGGTAGATTCTCTCTCCTAGAGATTTTTTCTTCCAGAACAACTCTTCTTAGTGACCTAACTTCAATTATGCAACTCGGCTTCACTGCAACAATATGTGCCCTAATTCCTTCGCACGTGTGGAGAGAGTTAGTCCAAAAGCAAATCCAAAACTTTGACTTTTTCTCCTTCTTTAGTCTTCTTCTTCTTCGCACTGCCTTTCATCCTTAAGATCGAACTTGTGTGAGTGAGAATGTGTTCTCCAAATGAGGTGGAGGTCTTCTTTATATAGGCTTCACATAGGGTCAAATTGCTTCCTTTAGGCCGACTAGAAGTTTCCTTAGGCTGACTTGAACTTTGTGCGATGACGAGGTCTTGGAGGGTCTTTTGACTTGATTATGACTGAATACATTTTTTCTTTACAATATGTAACATGCCCAAATGGGTCATTCATACATGACAATGACTCAATGAATTTATAACAAACCTAGAAGCCCTCAATGGGTGCTTTAACCTATAAAATAAATTATCTTGAGCATGAAACACATGCCTCAATACCTACAATAATAAATTTATTTTTCTCTTTTTATTAA
Organism: Pinus albicaulis; assembly: GCA_034641835.2. Classification (NCBI taxonomy): domain Eukaryota; kingdom Viridiplantae; phylum Streptophyta; class Pinopsida; order Pinales; family Pinaceae; genus Pinus; species Pinus albicaulis. Next base: position 813,145,565 of record CM076575.1, read on the forward strand.
ATACATAAAATCATGATTACATCTGTCATATGAAGATCGAACCTAGTTACATATTTCAACACTCTCTCTTAACTAGGGAGGTATTCATAATCCATACAAGGTACTTGGACATTCTCAATCTAAATAATTCTCATAAGAAAAGTCGGATTGGTAACTCATCTGTATAGCATCGTATCGTCCAACATTGTCATATAGCAAGGCCTTGACTAACAACTCTATCTCTCCACAAGATCAAAGCACAATGCTAGCGAGACCAATGATTTATAGAGACCCTCATCGTTGTCTCTCTTGGAACATACCCCACCTGGGTTCACCCAAAGTATGTTCCATCATGACTATTCTTATCTTGGATTCCCAGTCCTCAAAGAATATCGGTCCTCTACGACTACTCTTGTCTTGGATGCCCTAACACATCCTCAAAGATTATCGGATGCCAGATGCTTACCCAATCCTCCATTCTATCTTCCCAAGTGAAGACAAGAATGATGTGTCTATCTCTCCCTCTTAACTAGAGAGGACATACCCATTCCAATGAAGGAATGTACCCTTTCCTATAAAAGGAATGTACCCAAGCTCCCTCTTAATCAGGGACTTGACCAAACTCCCTCTTGACCAGGGACTTGCCTCTAGTAGCTCTTTAGGTGAAGATCATGGGACGAACAACTACTTGTAGTACTCCTTCTTTTGATGTCATGAATTTCTTCTACTTCTTTATTCAAGAGTCTTCATCCTTTGGGACTTATTAATAGGGCACATACCATCCATCACTTTCATTCAAGAATCATGTTAGTCATGTCATCCTTCTTTTCATCAGAAAGTGATCCATTTGTCCATATTTGGCTTTCCTTCATGCCTTGCTACCTTCTTCATGTCATGTTTCCTTAAGGACTTTTCATCCTACCACATGGCCATCAATTGTAGAATACATCTACAGTTCTTCCTTTGGCAACCCGGCAACAACCCATCTAGATATTGTTCAAAAAATAGAAAAATGAATCATTAAATCAAGATTACCTTTGTGATTGCCTTTTAGCATGACATCTTCCTGTTTGCATCAACATCTTGCATACATATTGACACACGTCCAAAAGATATATGATGTCAAGGGTCTCTTTCTTTTTCAAACTCAATCAAAATCTTCATATCTTTCCCATGGAGATACCATAGTCAAAAACCTCTTTAGTTGTTGGATGTTGTTTGCCTTCTCCATAGTTGCATATTTGATGATCTCCTCTTTTATTTCATCACACATTTCCTTCCAGGACTTTCCAATTAGAGTTCCTCTAATTTTGTCAACCACCTCATACTTCATATCAGGACATATTATGTTGATTTCATCTAGAGAATGCATTACCCGTGCCTTCCTGCATCTTTTCCAAAGGAGGAGATCCTTTCTTGTCATCATGCTCTTGAGGTAGAGCATTTATCCCTGCAACCATATGACATGACTCGATTTTTATCCAAACATATGCATACATACCTCACCTATTCTTTTGGATCATCTAGACTTCCTTCAACAACTTCGATCATCTTAACCTGCTTCGCATCTTATGACATCATACCTTTACTCCATGAAGCCCATACAAGGTGGAATTCTTGGTGAAACACTTGCTCCTATCAATAGGTGAACCTTCCTGTGAAGATTCAAACAGAGGATCTTGACAATCCTCATCCGGAAAATGCTCCTCTTGAGTGATGTATGATGAGATTTTATACTAGATGATTCTCTTCTTCCAATAAGTACTACTTACACTTCTAGAGAGGTTACCAAGAGCTACATTCTTCTATAGGTGGCTTCCATAGACTTCTATTTCAGCTCTCTTTCATGCTTCTTTATGATGATGTTACGAGCTCTTGCTTTCAATCGTATGCTCCTATGATGCCATCTCCTAACGTGATGCATCCTATCATGCTTCTAATGATTCCTATCATGAGAGTTATAGAAAAAACAAAAACTTGAAAAGAACTATGTGAGGAAGACTTATCTCAATAATAGTATAGATCTTTTACTTCCTCCATTTTTAATTTCTTCTTCTCAACTTCTTCCATTTGTTCAATGATATGGGCTTCTTCTCTTCTTCGTTTTTTGTTGTTCTTCTTGAGCTTAAGACGATCTCTCTTGTAGTGCCCATACTCTTAACATCCATAACATTGGATTTGCGACATATTGATCTTCTTCTTTTTCTAAGTACCAAACTTGCCAAACATCCATTTGCTTCTTGACATGACAACAAATGTTTGAACATGCTTATTTGATCATGTATCACTTTTTTCCTTCAACTTATTTCTTCAATCTTGCATAGTGACCACAAATTATTGAATGGGATAACTTTCACCTTTTCGTAGGCCTTTGATACAAGGTTTCCTTGTTCACCAGTTAGATCATTTAGAACAATGGTAATAATTTCTTTATTGGATATCGTCTCTCCTAGATCTTGAAGTTGATTCCTTATTGGAGATGCTTAAGTAGGACATGTAGATCTCCCTTCATCCTTTGATGCTTTCAAATTGTATAGTTCAGACCTTAGTGATACGACTTTCCTATTGAGCTTTCAGAGAATCAATCTGCTAGCTGATCATATATCTCTTTTGATGTCTCCAACCCTTCTACATATGGGATGAGAGAATTCTTGATGGATTTTATGAGAATCCTTTGAGCCGTTAGATCCTTTCTCATTTATTTATATAGTTCTTGCTCTTCAGATGGTCTGGAGACTTTGCCTTTGACACGATTAATAACTTCATTTTCCTTAAGAACTAAGTCTATCCTTCTTTTCCATGCAAGGATGATCGATGACCCAATCAACTTGTTGATCTCCTTGCAAAATGAAGTCATTTTACTAGATTTAGATATAGAAGTATAAATACTTACTTTTCAAGTGAAGATGAAATCCTCAACTTGATGCCTTTGTTGTGATGATTGAGGATGACTTCTTGATGATTTCTTGATGCTTCTTGATGTTGATAACACTTTGATCTAGCTTTCCTTGGATGAGTAAATCTTCAAGATGATTTTAGGTTGAAGTCCTTTCTTTCTTGAGTAGAGATAGGGTCTTTTCAGGTCTCCTTCCTTGAGATGATGATTTGAGCGCAGATCCCAATATTACTTTAACTGGAAACTTTCTTCTTAGATCGTTCTAGGGTTTTTGACACTTCCTTCAAGATAACGAAGTAGCCTTAGCCATTTCAAATTGTATGGGATGAAGACATAGGTTGAAGATCTTGGTATAGATTATTGTTGTTGCTTCCTTGGTTGTCATGCTCGTATGTTTTTTGTCAAGGTAGAGATATTAAATGATTTTTATTATAATGATAACTTCTTGTGAGGACTTTTTACTTTTCTTAATTAGGTTCTTCTTGTACTTGATTATTATTATGTGTTCTACTTCATCAAACAACTACCAAACCATAAAGAATAATGAGACAAAGGAAGCAAGATGTAGGTGATCAGCTAGGGCTAAAACCTCAAGACTTACAATAATAAATTAATTTTTCTCTTTTTATTAAATACATAAAATCATGATTACATATGTCATTATGTAGACCGAACCTAGTTACATATTTCAACATCCAGCTTCCAACAGTTCAACGTCCAGTTGAAAAAGGGAAACCGTCCAACATTTTGAGGCCCTAAGGAATTGATTTTTGGATATTTTGTGGAGAATTTTTGCAATTGTAGGGGTTCAAAATTTTTTTAGGCCTTCTATGCATGGTCGTCCTCCTCCTCTGCCCTATCCATGATCCTTAAAGGGCTTATCTAACCCTGGCCCCTCCCTCATTAGCTTGGCTGCAACCTTGGGCTACCTTCTTAGGCCCTTGATCCCCCTCCTTTCCTTGGTCGCAATCCTTTTAGGGTTGGCTGTGGCCTTCTAAGGCCCTGTTGCACCCATTTTGTCATAAGTCCAAGGAAGTAATGTAATTTTTTTTAAAAGATCAGGATCATCAGCCAACTACGTGATATTACCGTTTTATTATGTAATAACACTTATGTAAGCCTTTGATTTTGGCGACGGATTTCATCCTAGGAGGTTTTTTAACCTCACTGCATTATGTGTGTTCCTATATACGAATAATCGACAGCGTTTTTTCTCCAGCTTAAACCCCAAAGCTAGGGTGGAATTTATTGATAAAATCTTAGGTGAGTTTTAGTGTTATATCGAGTCTTTGTAAAAGTGGTTTGGGAATAATTTAAGCTATTTGGCTAAATTATTTTATTACAAATCTTTTGGTCTACTAGATCATATTGTGTCGCAGAATTAGGTAATTATTTTGAGGGTCTATATGTAAAGGTGTATTCCCCCTTTGAAGGTTGAATTTGTAATATTTGAGGGAAAAAAACATAGTGCATGGTCCCTTATACTTAGATACCATGGCTAAAATATTTGAGGTTGGAAAAATAATTAGTCCCCTCTTGTGTCAGTTAATTAATTTTTCTAGCTAAAATAAAATAAAATTGTAAGCTAGAAAATTAATTAATTTAGAGTCAAAAAATAATTTTAGAAATATTAATTTTCTCTGAGTGGAAAATGACCAAAAATTTCATGGGTCAAAAAGAGGTGAATTTTTGGAGCTCCCCCACAAAGCAAAAAATGGATTTTTTGAGAAAAATTAATCCCTTGGACCTTGGTGGTTAAGTCAAAGTCAAAATTTTGAGGAAATAAATCCCAAAATATAAATTTTGGATTAATAAAAAATGGGTTTTATGAGAAATTCGAAATTTTCCTCAAAATAAATATTTTTGACGACAAAGATTAAAATATGAACAAAATATTATCAACACTTGAGATTATTTTGACAACGATCAAGCCAACTAGCCGTTATTTTCCACTTGGAGTATTTATCTATAAATAATCGCAATTTTGCTTCTCAAATCAAAAGGATTTTGGATGATGTTCCAATGAAAGGTTCGCTAATTAGATGATTAATGCTCTTTTAACAATTAGCAATTTTCCAATTTAGCTCTAAAAGGCTAATTGAATTGATAAGATTGGCTAATTGCTCTAAAGATATATTGTTGATTAATTCTCTCTTTCTCTCATTGATAGCTAGTATTGTTTCTAAAGGAATACTTCTAGTTTGTTACTGCTATCATTGGTTATTGGACAAGTGAATTCATAGCTCTTCCTTGTGGAATAATCAATTTTTGTGGATTTTCTAACTTGTTAATCTAATTCACTCTTAAAGCACTTGTTAAATCATTGTGATCAAACAAATCTTGAAGTAATCAAATTGTGTTCATAAGGAATTCAATTTCTCTCTCTTGCATGTAATTGGCACATTGACATTATATTGTTATAATCCTGGAGGTTGCTAATTGTGTTAAGAAGCATTGGACTTGTCGATTTATTTTTCATTTCATGAGAAATTGTCTATTGGTAATCTTGGAAACATTTTTTGGCATCATTTATTTTGAGCACTTTCTCTTGCGGTGAAGATTGTCATTATTCATTTTTAAGTACTTCATTGTTATAAATTGAATATCATTGTCACTTATCTTTAAGTACTTAACAACCTTAACATTCTCACCTTGAGAGTAATCACTCATATTGCACACTTGCATTTTAGGAATAGTTTTGCACTAATTAATTTACCTCCAAGCATAAGCTTGGTTGATAGAGAGATATGACCACTTTTCTCACCCAGCTTGCGAAGCCTAGACCCTCTTTTGTAGTTAACACGATGACCTTGCAAGAACCTTGGTTAATTGTTCTAAGTAACATCATGGATAAGTGCTCTTATCTCTTTTACTTTCCATTATTGTCATTATTGTTTCATGGTTAATATCTATTGTGAATGATAATTTTATCCATGTCGAATTGTTAGAGCATATACCTTGTTTTGAGCAATTATCTCTTGGTTTCATTGGTTACATCTTTTTTGGGCATTGTTGAATGTGAGCATTCCTTTGGTAGTTGAGATTATCATCCTCTTGTCATTTAAGTACCCTTGTGTGATAACTAAAGGTTAATTATAACAAAGTACTTTAAGAACATTGAATAATCTCACCTTGAAGAGAACTCAAATTGATTTGCATTTGCATCCTAGGCCTATATTTGCATTAATTAACTTACCTTCAGACATGAGCTCGATTGATAGAAAGTGTTGGAACACCTAATCCTCCATGGGTAGGTGTGGAATGCGAAAAGTCACAATGGAGTCCAAGTGACCTTGAAACCAAGAGTCACACCATTGTACTATAAATGTACATCATGTATAATGGAAAAATATGAGAGCTACATGCTTATCCTTCATTGTGTGTTGAGTTTCTTGTTGTGTGTGTGTTTATCTTTCCCCACACCATGTGTGTGTTTAACATGGTATCAGAGCTGATACGTTCATAACCAGCTCAACATTGAGTGAGCCATTTGTGTTTATGGCCTGTGCATATCTGCAAAAATTCTTGTCATTTTTGCAGCACTCAGAGTTTTTCTGCAGCAGTGTTTTTGCTGCATTCATCAAGTTTTTTGCAGCATTCAGAAATTGGTAGCATTCAGAAATTGGTTTTGAAGAAGAGGAACATTGTGCATCTTGGCATTGCAGGTTTTCTAAATTTCTGCCTATTAAATTCTGCATTTTGAAGAGCTGCTGGAATAGTGTTTCAAAGTGGGTTTCTGAAAGGAAAATTTCTAAGTTTTTCATTGAAAAATTTCTGCAAACTCTGGGTTTTTCTGCTGAAATTTCGTGCATTTACTAAAAGAAAAAATTCTGCAATTATCTTCAAATTTAGAGTTTATTGCATTTTCTCGAAAAATTCCGCATTTATCTTGCCCTCTACTGCTATCTCAAATTACTGCTCTCTACTGTTTTAAGAAGAAAAAAATTTCTGGGTTGTTTCAAGCCTTCCGGCCCTCTCTGCTGTTTAAAAAAAAAAAAAAAAAAAAAAAATTCTGGTTCAGGGCTTTCGGCCCCCCTCCCCAACCTGCGATTTTTTTACAGCTCTACACTTACCCTGCTCTCATCACACTAAGCTCACAATCGGCCCCCTCTCTACTGCACAACGCCCTCCCCAAGCACCAAACCATCGTCGTTCCCTTTCCATCCCTCGGCCCTGCACCCAATGCTTACAACTCCACTCTCATCGCTCAACCCATACCCCCTAACCCGCTATCCCCTTCTCCCCGCGGCCTGCAACCTGCACAAAGCTCTCAACCCGACCCCCCTTTCTCTCCCACTACTCGAGCCCAGCCCGTTTGCACTTGGACTCAGCTCTCGAACCCATAGCCACCCTTATCACTCCACGCTCACACACTCACTCCTACCCCCGCCCCCACAAACGCTCTCCCCTTCCTCAACCCGCTCAACACTCATCGACCCCCTCACAAACGCTACCTCCCATTCCCACATACCCGCAACCCTCCACTCCCAAACTAAACCTACACTCGATACCCTACCCCCTCTCCCTCGAGCCACGCTCCCTTACCCACGACGCCCTCCCTACACACCTAGCCCCCGCTATCTGTTAACCTACGGTCCTACACAGTCCTGCCGCTCCCCCCTAACCGCTCCTACTCGACCCCTCCATACGCCTCCCCCTCCACGCTTCCCACAACTCTACGCACACACCCTCCCCCTCACTACGCTCCTCAACCCCGCCCCCTCTCCATTCCCATTGCTCCCCAATGCTCCCATAGCTCCCCACTCCCCACGCTTAACCCTCGGCCTTACGCATCTCTCACCCTTACGCTCTGTTGATTATACGCGTTGTTTATTTATAATCAATACCACCCCCCGATATCATTAATACCACCCCATTTACAATACCGCCCTTTCATTTAATTTTTTAAATTTCGATTTTATTACAGTTAAATCTCCCCCCCTCCTTTTAAATTAATCTCCCCCTCCTTTTAAATCAATTCCCCTCCCTTAAGTTTTTTTTTTAATTTAATTTAAAAAAAAAAAAAGAGAGAGAGAGAGAGAGGAAGAGAGAAAGTAAACAGTAGAGAAAAAGGAAGCAAACAGCAGCAATTGAAGAAAATAAAGAAATGACATATGAAGCAAATGGGCTGTACACATAACATTGAAGTGAAATTTGCATTGTGCTTTGAAGGGTGATGTGAAGACAAGTTTGCCATCATTTTAACAGCTCTTTTGAAGAAGGAAATCAGCTACCTTAAAGGCCTCTTGCACAGTTGTTTTTGTTGCACATTTTTGCAGAAATATTGTATTGAACTGACATTGTATTGCTTCTTCATTCATAGTTGCAATCAGTATTTGAGTTGAAAAATTGTTGATGTAAGTCATTGTTGCTTGCTGGTTAGACAGCCAAGTCTATACCTTGAGGACCAGATTTTTGTACTTTGAGAATTCCATAGTTGGAAGTTCTTTGGATTTGTTGAATCACATTGTAGGCAGGTTGCATTTTGGTTGGAGGCAGGCCTTCCTTTCATTTTGAGCCTAAGTTGTTGAAAATGGCTAAAATCAATAAATGGACATTAGAGTTGTTGAATAACCTCATTCATTCAAATGTTCATGATATGATAAAAATGAGCAAAGACACTGCGTGCTGGGCTACAATTTGTTTGCTAGATGCACAAGAAAAGATTGGGTTTTCATATGATTGGAATCTAGAAGCTTTAGCAAGGTGAACTCATGAATCCTTTCTGTTCGAACTTCCGACATGTTCGGAAAGATTGTGAAGGACTCTCATCGAGAAGAAGAAGATAAATTCACTAGTTGAATATCATTTAAAAGTTCCTTGGCCACAAAAACAATTCCCGACGGATATAGTGATTCTTTACACTTCTCATCCATCATCAGACCTTGGGAAGAGCTTGTCCCCAACAAGCACCGAACTGGTCTTGGATATGACAAGGATGTGTCCTTTCATATTCCAGACTGCACCAAGCCCATCATATTTCAGAGTGTCGGATTCATGTATGACAGTTCACCTGCAGCTGTTCCAGATCCTGTTCCACTTCCACAACAGATTAAGAAATGCCAACATTGTGATCGAGTTGGCCATATGAAATATCACTGTTTTGATCTTCATCCATGCAAGCAACGCCAATTGACACGCTCATTCTTCACAGTCATGGACTTTAACCTCTTGCAAGAACAGGGCCATCTTGGATGGATGTGCTCACCAGCAGTGACATCGACGATGGCGAGATGTTTAAGTCGCATGTCGAGGACTTGTTCGTGAATATTGAGCAAACACGGTTGGGGTTTCACCATCTCTGCCTTGCATCACACGATGGAAATAGTGGTCATGTACAAGCTTCGACGTCGGATCAAGCCTTTGAGCCTGATCGTCATTCCAGATTCAGAGATGTAGCCAGAGACACGAATGCCCATGAGCATGCCTTTGGTTGGTGGACAACCTTAAACCATTATCTTTGGTTGGTGGACAACCTTAAACCATCACAGGTTGAAGACCTCCCTTCTTTTAGGTTGAAGGTCTCCCTTTCATATATGAGGGACACTTCCTCTAGCAGAAGCCTTCAGCTTCTTGCCAGCTTTGGTTGAGTTCCAGGAAATGCTTCAAGCATTCCAGTGTTGTTGGTAATCCTAAAACCATCACAGGTAGTAGACCTCCCTTCTTTTAGGTTGAAGGTCTCCCTTTTTTATGAGGGAAAATTCCTCTAGCAGAAGCTTTCAGCTTCTTGCCAGTTTTGGAAGAGTTCCGGGAACTGCAACAAGTATTGCGTTCCGGTGTTGGTGGTCATCCTTAAACCACCTCTTTTTTCCAACATTTCAGAGAGTTGATTCAGCCCAAGTGCTGCCATGCATACTTTGTAGATTTGTATTACAACTCTTTTCTTGGACTCACACATACCCCTTCGGATTAAGGGGGGGGGGAATGTTCGTGCCCCCCAATCCTCCATGAGTAGGTGTGGGTAAAAAAGTCACCATTGATCCAGAAACTGACCTTGAATATGAAACAAGTCTGTCTAACAAATGTACATCATCTGCAGTGGAAAAATAAAAACTGTGACATCCTTCATTTAATAATATTTAAGGACTGTTTGTGTGTGTGTTTATCTTTTCCAATGTATGTGTGTTTAACATAGTGTTTATGAAGAATAGTAACACCTTTAATATCAAACTTGCGAATACTGAACTCTCTGGGTGGTTGACTTAATGACCTTGTGATAAATCCAGGCCATGAAATCCTAGGTGGCAAAAGAGGCACCATATATGTTAGATTTCAAGGGGAGGTATCGTTAACCAAGCCTTTGCTTGCTTCACCTTGACTTCTCTCTACAACCTACTTTTGAGACTAGCCTCAAAAGATATAAGGATTAAGGGATACACCTAGCTAGGCATATAATTAAAATAAATCAAGATTATTTGCATCTCATTTAGGATAGTCAAGAATTCCTCAAGTAGAAATTTTTAATTCGATCACCTCGTATTTAATCGATCTGAAGCAAGTGGTTGACTCCATAAGGCACTGGTGTCACTTATAGTCCAATCTAATCCTTAAAACTTGCTAAATCAACCCAAGTGGCTAGGCCATTGTATCGTGTTTCCCATACTTGTTGGTTGCCAATGAGTCTTGCATCTTCACATTCCATAGGGACTACTCCCCATAGCTTGTTGTTGGGAGAAAACTAGAACGGAGAGGTCGGGGATTAGAGTGACAACCCCCGACCTGAGTCATTGTCGCACTGTGCCTGTACAATCTGAGTGACAATATGTCCTTTTCCTTAGGCTGCAACCCCTTAAGGGTCTTTCCTTAAGCCGCTAGCCTTTTAGGCTCAACGACAACCCTTTTTAGGGCCTCTCTGCCCTTGTCGCAACCCTTGGAGGCATTTTTCTCCTTGTCGCATGCCATCTTTGGCCTTGCCGTGGCCCGAGGTGGGCTTCTAGCCTTCTCGACCCCCTTCATTGGCCTCTTTTTCCTTGACGTCAGCCCTATTGGGCGTGTTTCCCTTAGTTGTGGCCCTTTCTAGCCTCTCTTGGCCTATCATTTCCCTTCTTTGGCCTCTAGCCTCATCTTTTGCCTCTTCTAGCCCTAGTGTTTGGGTTTTCCTGGCATTGAAGCCTTGCCCTAGCGCTATATTCAGTCTTCTCTGATGTTTTCGTTGTTGTGGTGGGCTAACATCTTGTGTTTGCAACGATTTTCATGCTAACATTGTGGTTGCAAGAAGTGAAAGTCATCTCCAAGCCTTCTATCCCTCAACAAGGCCATTAGGCTACTTGGTTTGCTCTCTAATCGTTTTATCTTCATCACTGTTCTCATCCTGAATCCTAAAGGATTTTATGGCTGTAGTATATTCAGGGGGTAAACACATCTAAGATAAGCCTAAATTCATTAATTAATCACCTAAGGCATTAAGAATTAATCTTGACATCAAATTGGGTGCATATAAGTGAAGTTTTGTGGAATGTTGGGTAATTTCCAGATCTGATATATTTGCTACAACCATCTAAATTCACCTAGAGCAGTGATAAATTCACATAATATTGGCATACTAATTTAATTGCAAGCATATTTAATCATTGGTAAATACTTGACATTGTTTAGGTTTGCATTTATTGGCAAATCTTGTCATTTCTTGAAGGCCGTCCTAGAGATCAGATGTCCGATTTATGCATATTGAAGTCTGATATACGTATGGCAGTGGTGGAAAAAAAGGTTGGAGAGCATCTCTTTTCATTAGGCATTTGTTCCTTTGCACCCTTATGTGTTTTCTAGTGAGATTTGGTGTCTTCCTTACTGCTGCAATCATTGGTCTCTTGGCTGCCCCATCTTGCATTTCATTGCATTTTTGCATTTCTTGCATCATTGACATACCATTGCTTGCTCTTGCATCCATTTGCATTCTTGCATATGCATATCTCTAATTGCATTAATAAACATAAGTGCTCTAAAAGGCTAATTGAATTGATAAGATTGGCTAATTGCTCTAAAGATGTATCGTGGATTAATGCTCTCTTTCTTTCATTGATAGCTAGTATTGTTTCTAAAGGAATACTTCTAGTTTGTTACTGCTATCGTTGGTTATTGGAAAAGTTAATTCATAGCTCTTCATTGTGGAATTATCAATTCTTGTGGATTTTCTAACTTGTTAATCTAATTCACTATTAAAGCACTTGTTTAATCATTGAGATCAGAGAAATCTTGAAATAATCAAATTGTGTTCATAAGGAATTCAATTTCTCTCTCTTGCATCTAATTGGCACATTGACATAATATTGTTATAATCTTGGACGTTGCTAATTGTATTAAGAAGCATTGGACTTGTCGATTTATTTGTCATTTCATGAGCAATTGTCTATTGGTAATCTTAGTAACATTTTTTGGCATCATTTATTTTGAACACTTTCTCTTGCGGTGAAGATTATCATTATTCATTTTTAAGTACTTCATTGTTATAGATTGAATATCACTGTAACTTATCTTTAAGTACTTAACAAACTTAACAATCTCACCTTAAGACTCAAGAGTAATCATCCTTATTATTAACATGCTGAATGTTTTATAATTACCTTATAGCATAAGCTAGGTTGATAGAGGATATGACTACCTTTCTCACTCGACTTGCCGAACCCACGATCTCGACTCTTTGCAGCGCCGGAGGCATCGGGTGGTTAGAACTCCAAGGGAGGTATCGTTAATATAGCCTTTGCTATCTTCCCCTGGGTTTCTCTCTCGCAACCTACTCTAGAGACTAGCTTCAAAACATTTGAGAGGAAGGATTCACCTAAGTAGGCATCTAATTTAAAATAAACCAATATTCTGCATTTCACTTAGATTTTAGGTGTTGTATTTCATATAGGATAGTGGAGCATCCTAAAGCAACAATTGTTCATCCTGTTACTTGGTAAATAATTTATATAAAGCAATTATTCAACTCCATTGAGGCATTGGTGATTTAAGATAATCTAATCTAATCTTCAAACTTGCTAAATTAACCAAGTTGCTAGGCCATTCAGTGGTGTCTCCCGGACTTGTCCGTTGCTGATGGGTCTTTCCATCTTCACATTTCATAGGGAATAGCCCCCATAGCATGTTGTAGGGAGACAACTAGAATGGAGAGGGCGGGGATCAGAGATACAACCCCTGCCCTGAGCATTGTCACATCTTGCCTGTACAATTTGAGCAACAACAGGGCATACTAATATTAATCAAGGGTTAAACTAGATGATTGATTGATCTTGATGGTATTATTGTTCCCTCTCTTCACTTGGGTGGTTATCCTTGACTCTAGTACAATGGGACTTCCTTTGAGGCCTTCAGGTTTTAGGAAAGGCAACTATTGGGGAGGCTCTGATTTAAGTAGAATGCCCAAGATATTCCCAATATATTCAATACTTGCCACTTTCCCTCTTTCCCACCATATCCATTTCCATTCTCTTGTAGCCTCTACAACACCCAAATTTTTTTGACCATATCTGAATTTTTGGGTCCCCCTCTACTATTAAAACTCTAATAAATGTGCTTGTGTCTTGAGTTGGTCAAGTCCTCCAGTGATCCAACTATCATCAAGCTCTTTGGTCACTCATGCTTACACAATGTCTATTGTACATATTTTCTTATTGATTCATCTTGGCTCCCATTTCTGTTAATTGCATTAGGGTTTAGGAAAATGTTACTTTTCTCGTGCAAATTTGAAACCCTAGATTATTATGATGAAAGTCCTAGCCCTGTTTTAACCTAATCCATAGCCTCTAAGGATGCATTCTCACAAGCATTACATTGCACCTGCATTGTATTATTGCATCATGTTAGGAATCACTTTGCGTATCAATACCACCTTCATCATTAAGTCAATTCATATTCCTAAGGGTTAAACAAGCTTGTAGAAAAGTTTGTTCATGTATGCAAGATTAATCCTTCATACCTCCACATGTTGCATAACGGAGCACCATTTGAAGAGGACACCTGAAACCTTCTTGTCTCTATAAAAATTATTTGTTGGAATTGGTTTTAATGATTATAATTTCTCTCATCTATTATGCCAAGTCTATGGATATATGTAGGTTTACTATCTTAATAAGGGCATTATATGCATCGTCCATTATAATACATTTGGCATCCAAGTCAAAGAAAGCATTCTCAGAAGTTTCTCGACTAAAAATCAATTGGCACCACTAAGAGATCAATGTAGGACCTCCCATCATGAAGTAGTTATGTTCTAGCGCTATTTTAACCGAAATCCCGTCATCATTGAAAAATTCAAGGCTGCCACTATTTTGTTGAACTACTTTTGGATCTCGAGAAATACCTTGTAATTAAAAAGATGCCATAATGTCCCAAGGATTAAAGGTAGTATTGAGAGGTAAAGGTCATGTGGAATGCCACCTGTTGTCACCCAAATTTTACAGGTGAATGCGACAACAACTCAGGGTAGGGCCTGTCACTCTAATCCCCTCCCTCTCTGTTCTCGCTGTCTCCCTATAGTAGGCTATGGGGGGTAGTCCCTATGAAATGTGAGGATGAAAGGATTATTGGGAACCAAGAAGCTCGAGAGACACAACTGAATGGCCTAACGACTTGGTTAATCGTAATTAGCAAGTTCAATTAATAACATGATTTAATTAGATTAATGAGAGACTAGTGCCTTATGGAATCAAATCACTTGCACAATATAAATTAGTTTCCAAGTTACCGGATGAACAATTGTTGCCTAGGATGCACATATCCTATAATTTTAGATTAGATGCCTATTTAAATGAGTCATTTCTCTCAACTATTTCAAGTTAGTCTCTATTGATTTTTGTGTAGCTTGGGAGGTGCTCCAAGCCCTAATGTTCGGAGTTTGGAGGGAAAAGCGCCACAAGTAGGCTTGTGGGCTTGGATCCTAAGCATGGGGTTTTGCACCCATCTCTATTTTGGCCAAAACCATGACGAATTTGAGCATGAGGAAATTTAAGGTGATAGATCTTGGTGTGGCGATTTCAATGCTTCAAAAATCACCCCAATCAGAGCTCTAGAACTTAAGATATGAATTTTTGAAGTTGACAATTAATTATGGATAGTCAAGTCATGTAGGCTTGGTCCAAGAGACATGTCTCTTCAACAAATTTGTGGAGCCGTTATTTTTGGTATAAATATAAGGTGTGAGACATTCATTTGAGTCATCCAAGTGCATCCATTCATAGAAGGAACACCTCTGAGGCAACCGAGTTAGTTAAGGAGGAAGATCAAGCTTGTTTGGGACTGGTTTTATGGGTATGTTTGTCTCTTATAGGGCCACAATACTAAAGGAGGCTACAACAATTGTTAAGGGCTTAAATAATGATGTTTTTATAACTGTTTTGGGTGGTAGTTTCTCCTAAAAAGAAGTCGCAGCCCTAGTTGTAACATTTAGGGAATCCGCAACCTGTTCTCTCTTAGAAAGGAGGGTCGTAGGGCTGTTGAAGGGTATAGGAAGGGCCGCAAAGAGAACATGAGCCTTGAAGCTGAGTTTTAGGGTGTGTCTAGCCTAGAACTGCTACTAAGTGTGGGAAGATTAGTGTGTGTGAAGGGCGCAGTACAGGAGTGGGTTTTGGGAGTCGTAAAAAGGGTTGTTGCAGACTGTCAACAAGCCCTAACTAGGTTACCAAACCCACAACAGTGACATCAACCCTTAAGAAGTGCAAAAGTGTGGTATTAGTGTTGAATTTGATGCTAAAGGATCAGTCTTAGTGTAGGACAATTTTGCGTTGGTATGTGTGCAAATTTTGGTGTGGATTTGTCTCAACATTGTAGACAACAAATCCTTGGTATGATTACAGAGAGGGCAGAAATTGTAGTGGTTCTTAGAGGAGCCAAAACCACCTCAGACTTGTCCCCAGGTGGCAGCAAAGGGAGCATCTTATAGTGAGAATAAAACCACATCTAGAGGAAAGGATCTAGTGCTGATGTGGATTGATATTTGCCCTAGCCAGATTGCAGACTTAGCAGTAGTGACACATCAACTCATGATATAGATGTCCTAGGTGAGGACATGTTGATGGTACCTAGATTTGTGCAATAGCTCCTCTATTGCAGAGAAAAGGGTGGATGATGAGAAGTCTATTGGCAACCATTTGTAAGGATCTCCTAGGTGTTGGATGCCCTAACTAGGTGCAGATGCTACAACGTGGACTTGATCACTCGTGGACTGTTGGAGGCTAGCATGTGATTTGATCAAGTGTGGACATGATTGGGCACTTATGGTCTGCTGGAGGACAATGTGATAGTGTCCAAGTTGGAGCCCAGTGTTCAACACCTTGGTAGACAAAGGTAGTTGCTAGAGTGGAAGTTGTTGGAGCTCAAGGGTCTGATCCACCAAGAGTAATTTATGGAGCCCAAGACTTGTGTGTGGAGAAGGACTTCTATAATAGATGATGGGAAATCCTCCTAGCTCGTGTTCACTGTGGGAGATGGACATCTTGCAGTGATAGGTGTCAACCCTCTTTGCCCTATATTAGTCTTCATCGGTGCAACACAGGAAGACCATAGTGTGATGAAGTCCCTGAGTAACTGAGGAGCAGCAATGGGCAGATTGAGAGTTGTTCACAAGTGGAGCTGTGAACAACTCGACATGAGTTTTGATGTGTTGATGCGTTGGTGGACAAACGATCAACTAGTGAGCAAATTGATAGGCGAGGTTTAGTGGTCAGATGGAATTGGAGCATTGATAGAGGCAGGAGTTGCAGATCGAGAGTTGAAGGATTGGATAGGTACAAGGTACGACCGAGAGGATCTAAGAGAGGATGCTATGGCCAGATGGTCAAAGTATATTGTAATAGTGGATGTATGAGGGCCATTATCCCTGGTACGGGAGCTCTAGACTATTGTATTATACCAGTTGGATTAATATAATGAAGTTGGGTTGAAAAATGTAAAAAGTTGTCTATATTCTTTGCATGTGTGATTTACTGTTGTTTATATTCCGTTGTGCAAAGTAGTTTTGGTTGAGATTCTTGGTTTGGCAGTGTCAGTGATTTTAAGACTCTAACCTAGACCAAAGATCATCGAAATTCAACATGGTATCAGAGCATATTTGAGCTACTTTGAGGGATAGTGAATCAGAGTGTGCACAACGAAGCAACTGAGAGGGAGTTGTGGGTGTCTAGATCATGGAGCATAGGGTTCAGCTAAATACACGGAGATGTGGTCTTGACTGGCTTCGCAACGAGATTGGCTGGGAGTTCTGGTGGATTGGTGGTGAGCCTGGTGAACAACAGTTTGTTGTAGGGAAGATTGCTAATCATGGACTTCTGTTGACTTGTCATGGAGGGTTGGGACAACTTGAGGATTGCTTTGGCATGGACGAGATCAGGTTGTCTCCCCAATGGCCAAAAGATTATTTCTGATTTTAATCAATTTTAGAAAATATGATTGAGTGGATGCATCCCGCCTTTCTTCAGATTCTTTAGTTGGTTCTTGAAGAAAAGGACTTGATTTGCATTGTTGGCCTTGAGCATGTTGACCAACTTATCATACATCTCCTTGGATGTGCCCAACTCAGAGATGTAGGCAACCAGACTCTTATGAATTGAGTCCCTGATCATCAGCTTTGCTTTGATTTCCCCCTTCTTATACTTTGATTTGGTGGCAGCAGGTGCAATGGATGGAGGCTCTTGGATTTTACCCTGCACATATTCCATGACATCTTGGTCTTCCAACATAAGATCCAAAGTCATCTTCCGGGCATGGAAGTCTTCCTTTCCAATCAACTTTTCATCAGCTTTAAAGCCATTATAGTTTGAGGTACCCATGCTCTTCTTCGGTGATTGCTACAAACTTGGGCTTTGTCTTCACCTCATCTCTAATACCATGTAAATTTTCATAGATGTTCTATGCTTGATGCAACTTTACTTTTATCCCCAATGGTAGTATTGAATACATGCCATTCGGAGGAGAGACCTCTAAGCGCGGTGAGAACAATTTCTCGATCATCTATTGTCTCCCCAATGGCCAGAAGATTATTTCTGATTTCAATCAATTTTAGAAAATATGATTAAGTGGATGCATCCCGCCTTTCTTCAGATTATTTAGTTGGTTCTTGAAGAAAAGGACTTGATTTGCATTGTTGGCCTTGAACATGTTGACCGACTTATCATACATCTCCTTGGATGTGCCCAACTCATAGATGTAGGCAACCAGACTCTTATGAATTGAGTCCCTGATCATCAATTTTGCTTTGATTTCCCCCTTCTTATACTTTGATTTGTTGGCAGCAAGTGCAGTGGATGGAGGCTCTTGGATTTTACCCTGCACATATTCCATGACATCTTGGTCTTCCAACATAAGATCCAAAGTCATCTTCCAGGCATGGAAGTCTTCCTTTCCAATCAATTTTTCATCAGCTTTAAAGCCATTATAGTTTGAGTTACCCATGCTCTTCTTCGGTGATTGCTACAAACTTGGGCTTTGTCTTCACCTCAGCTCTGATACCATGTAAATTTTCGTAGATGTTCTATACTTGATGCAACTTTACTTTTATCCCCAATATCAAACAACAATCATATAAACAAGAAAGTAAAATGCTGATAGAGCATACCAGTAGATCGACAGAAGACAAGCCAAAAATGTACTTAACTTGATCAACAAAATATATGTGTTGTGGTGCGTTACGGCGGTCAAGAGGATGCTTTAACCAGCAAAGTCTCAATACGGTCAACCAACTAGAAGTGTCACACAACCCTTTCGGACAGCTGTACTAGTCAACTCAAAGCCAATGTCGTCCTAGTCAACGGTTAGCGCAAAACAATAGCAACAAAAAGTCAACACATCCCGGTCAAAGTCAATGGTCAACCTCGATTTCTGTGCCAATACATGCGGACTGCAAAAATTGGAATTTTGACCAAGATTGGGGTTAGTTTGACCATACGTTGACCAAAGTCAACGCTGGTCAACTCTACGTTGAAAACCCTAGGTCGAAAACAAAAATTCCTTTTGCTGCGTTTCCCACGTGTGGAGAAGAAGAGATTCCAAGTGATGATTGAACCAATCAGATGAGGAGAGAGAATGTGTGATGATGGATGAGTGAAATGACCTCCAACATTGACCTATATATATCTGTCAGTGAGGGTGTGTGACACATTTGCTGGGGTTTCAAGCATGCATTTCAATTTTGGCCGACTTGCACATATTTTGAATAAATTCAAAATAAATGTTCTGCTCATCGGAGCAAGATGATCTTTAGATCGATCTTGCACCTCTCTGGAAGAGGAATCCAATAAATATATTGGCATCTTCATGTGAGCATCACAACATGGAGTTTGGACCTAGTTGTCCAAAATTAATAGATAAGCTTGGGGAATTAGATCCGGAGGCCTCTTCAGATCTTATTTCCTTGGGAGTCAGCTGGTCCAGCCGAGGAGTTCCCCAAACGACCAATTCTAAATCCGAGAGATTTCTGCACACTTAAAGTTGAAATGTTAAATCAATAGAGAAATAAGACAAAAATAAAATTTTCAAGAATTAGAGGTACCTGCTAATTCAATCCAATTAAAATTCTTACCCTAAATTCAGTAAGCTAAGCAAGATACCTGTGTAATAGATTACTCTACAAGAGCTATTAATCAACAATTCATTAAATAATCACTAGCAGAATACAAAGAACAAGTTTACCATAAAATGCCGAAGAGGAACACCACCATCAAGTAAAGTCCCAAAGACTTCATTTGTATTATTCCAGAAAAGTGGTACAGGAGAGTTTCAAGGGCTAGTACACGATCAAAAGATCGGATGACTATACATTGACATCGACCTCTAATTTATAAATAAATTCTCCAACGGCTAGTTCGCTTGATCCCCGTGAAAGTAATCTCGATCGTCGAAAAGGATTTGATTATTTTTTAATTTCGTACGTAGAAATTGTTTAATATTTGAGGAATTTCGAATTTTTCATTTAATTCCTTTTTAATTAACTCAAAAATAATAATTTTGAGTTAATTACCTCAAAAATTTGACTTTGACTTAAGTACCGAGGCCCAAAGGTCGAAAATTTCTCAAAATTTTCAATATTCTCTCAGTCTGGGACCTTTAAAAATTTATTTTTTAGAGACCTACACATTTTTCGTCTGAAGAATTTAAATTTACCTAGGACATAAAATTAATTAAATTTCTGGCTTAGGATTTTCAATTTAATTTGGCCAGAAAATTTAATTGACTTATGAGGGGATTAATTATTTTTCCAACCCTCTTTACGTAAGATTAATACATTAAACCCATGAGGGGGAATACCCGTTCGTAATAGACACTCAATAATCTACCCAATTCTATGACTCAAAATATGATCTACTCGATTCAACAATTTGTAATAAAATGATCTAGCCAATTAGCTAGGATCATCCCCAGATTACTTTTACAAAGACTCAATAAAAAATACTAGGACACACTTAATATCTTGATGACAAAAATCCACCCTAGCTTTGGGGTGAGGTTGAAGGGGAAAAACTCTGCCGATCATTTGTGTTTAGAGACACGTATGAATTAGTGAGACGAAAAACCTCCTAGGATAGAAATCGTCATCAAAATACTAGGCTTCCGTAGGTTGTTACATACATGATGGTCTTACTAAGATCATTTACATTATAAATATGCAGAATGGGTTTACATCTTTTACAAAATTGTTGAGTGTGTTGTAGCTCCTAGAGACAACCTTGAGTTGCAAAAGACCAGTGCCTAGGACATCTTAAAATCAGAGGTTAAGTATGGACAATTGCATAAATGCCTCTGACAGAATATGGGTCAAGAGAATAATGGTTTTGGTGGTTCAAGAAAGGAGAAGACCATTTGAGCCTGGTTCATGTGAATTCCCCAAATTGTGAGAGGGCTCGGGAGGCTGTGAGGCTAGATGGCTTGTAAATGGGCCAAGCATAAAACAATGAGCAAAAACTTTAAAAATATGCAGAGGCGTTGAGAAAGAACGGAGAAGGAACCCACAAGAGACAGGTTTAAGAGGATTAAGAATCTGTCCCCTGTGAACTCAGAGGAAACGGATATGAATGAGATATGGACAACAACAGAGGTTCGTGGAGCGCAAATTAAGGGAGTGCAACAAGGTTAATACATGAGCGTTAACACCTGAGTGTTATACATACACAAATTCATGAATAAGATTGCAGACTACTGGCAGCTACATTACATGAACCATCAAAGAAACATAGCATGAAAGATGATTACACATAAAAAGCAGATTACTGATAACAGAAGGAAACATATACATACTAATTGCTCCATCTGGAATCCAAATAACAACTCTGTATCATATTAAGTTTAAACAACTCTTCCAAATATGTGTCTCAGAGCACAGGGAGCACAATCATACAAAACTACAACATATTTCTTCAAAATTCCAGAACCTTTCTTTCATCTTAGAACTCACTACATATAGAGTTCTCCTTGAGGGTTTACGATCGAATATTCTGTCATGATCGACCCACATAGGTGAAACCAAAATATCCTAACAAACTATCAGAGCGTGCATCAAGCAATCACTTCTGCAACAGAAAAATAATAACATAATTGGATAAAATCGAGATTTTACCAGCAAAACATCACTATCTAATCAGTAAAAAGAAACAAAATAGTTGGCCAGGGAGGCCCAATTCTAGAATCTTCAAAGGAGTGGCGAGAAGTGGCTGAGAACAAGTGATTGGTCCCGCCTTCATCATATGATTCCACCTGCTATTTGAAAATCCCCACTCTTCTGATTCTCATGATTTCCACTTCCCGTTGTGGAATAGCTAGTTGTGTTGTGCGTGCTGAACTCTTTAGCATAGATTATCTTGTGCAAACTGAATAAACCATACTGCAAGTTCCACCCAAAATCCCATGTTGTGTTTTAAATTGCAAACCAGAACCGGATTTCGGAGGGGGCATGAATGGAGGAAGCGGAAATGGATTTAGTTGGACTTATTATCACTGGAATGGGCGAAAGAGAGGCCATAGGAGGGCTATTAATGACGTGGCGAGGTGGTGGGACTCGTGCTCACAAATCGAAGATCACAAGTTTTTCATGGGCACAACGAGAGGTAAAGGTTAAATCTTGTGGGGAGCAATATGCAATGGGCAGAAGGTGATGTGGTAGATGGAGGGGGGACCGCGCCCGCAGATCGCATATCGCAAAGTTTATGTGCGCGCAATGAAAGGTAAACGGTAAAGAGTGTGATGTGCGAAGTGCGGGGAAGGTGACGTGGCAGATGGAGGTGGGGCACCGCATCGCAATTTAAACAAAATACTTTGCGAGCGCTTAAAAGGTAAGTTACAAACAGTGCGAAGCGCGAAAAGTTATATTCGCCGATCTGCGAAGTTTATATTTAACGATGTGCGATGGATGGTGGGGGAAAGGGTGACGTGTTAGGGAGAAATGGCCCCATTTTAATTGCAATCGGGGAATCGGGAAGGCGGACGGTAAGTGAAAACAATGATATGGCGATGAAAAAGGTAAAGAGGAAAGATGAAGCGGAAAGGCGGAAAGGTAAGGTTTAATGATTTTTAAGGGAAATGTAATGAAAGGAAGTGTTGTGGGTGAATGGGTCACAGTTCGTCGCATATCACATTTCGGAAGGTTTGTAGGAGACGACAATTAAAGGATTTTGGGATTTGGCGGATACGAAAAGCAATTTGAGTGCGTGGTCATGAAACACAAAGGAAATGACTTAGGGAAAATAAAAATTAAAAGGGATAAATGGTATTTAGAGCGTTGGAGTTTAGAATTAGGACAAATGAAGGGTAGGAAGAGGGTAGATGGAATGAATGAGGGCAACATGGATTTTGGTCACCATCACACTTAATCAACAACACTTTCCTCTTTCAACTGAATTAAAAGGCAGATAGATTTATTTGAAGCTCTTTGACAGTTAGGATTTCCCTTCCTTTCTCCTTCTCCACTTTGTGTGCGGTCACAGGCCAACAGAGTGAATGATGGAATTTGAATGGCACGAACTCTCGAACATGATAGATCCCTTTTGCGAAAAAAGGGGTGTATTGCTATGGGGTTGTTGACATAGAGTGGTCAACAGGACCCTAAGTCTAAACTTAGGAAATTAAAATAATTAAAGGGTATTAATAAAATAGAGTGCGAATCTACTAGAGAAGACGAAGATCAAGTTAAAAGTTAATCTAAGCCGTTGATTAACGATATAATCTCGGCCGTTGAATTCTCAATGAGAAGATTATAAGGACTTGATGGATCATTTGGAAGACACAGCAGGAGAGAAAATCTAGAGATCGAAATTCTTTAGTGAGTAGTGCTCAAGGAGAAAATCGATCCAGAAGATTTTTGTAGAGAGAGGCAGAGATAATTTCTGGTTAGAGATTTTCCTGTGCCGAGAATACACCGCAGAGGATACAAAGAGTAGTACACAGAGAGGCAGCGTAGTAGCTATGCAGACGCTCGCAGAGCCAGCAGAGGCAGCGCAGTAGCCTTGAGGAAGTCCGTGATTTAGCTGAAGATTAGTCAGATATAGTGTCGAAGGGACGGTGTGTGAGACCAGGAGATGCCAGAGGGTCAGATCCAGCCAACAAGCAACAGTGACGCATGTGAAATTTTCAAGCTGAAATACTACTACAGTGATTGATTAATTTCACCTACTTATTTATGATAAGTTATTTACAGATATTTCAATAAATTCTGAAATTAACACAACTACAACATTAAGTTAATCATGAGAAAAAAATCAAATAGAATGCATATAACGCAATAGAAACAATCACATGAACACAGTTATTTTTGAACAATTGTCCCCATAAAAACCCATTGTGGGAAAATCGGTGCAACATATGAGGGTTTGTATTATTCTTCAACAGTGGAAATCATTTACAGAAATTAGACAAGCAGATGTCTAGAATACACCTGAGATAAATTTTCCGAACCCTTCGGAAGAATTTCTGACACTCTGGAGGCACACTTCTTCCCTCTCCGTCACTCTGCTGGTCCTTCTGCGCAGTCACTACGCTGGACTGCGTCACTCTACATGGAGGACCAGTGCTACTGCTCAGTGTTGCCCCCTCTGTGTCCTCCTTCTGCCTTCTTCTTCCTCTGCTGGCTTCCCATTTCTCCTTCTGCCTCTGCAACTTCGCCTCTACGCCCTCTCCCTTTGAAATCGAATTCTATTACTTCAGAATTGATTTCCTTCGGGTATTGAGAGTGTGCCCGGCTTACTTTCCAAATGACTCTCAAGCCTTTTCCTATAGTCTTCTCGTTGATGAAACAATGGCCCAGATTATATCTCTAATCAATGGCTGAGATTAAAAGATGACTTGGTCTTTGTTTTTTAGAAGATTCACACTTTGCTTAATAAATACCCTTTAATTATTTAATTTCCCAAGTTTAGACTTAGGGAATAATTAATTATTTTAATAAAGCATGATCAGAGTGGAATTTCCACAAACAGTTTCTAGGTTCTTTGGAATACTGATGTCGAAGCCTCCTCCCAAAATATGAGATTTGGAGCACTTTCTAATGTTACAAAATCAACACTCCCTCTTAGCAAGGAAAGTGTTTAAGCAAAATACCAACTGCATCTGCTCTGACCTGAAGCATCTACTATGCTGTTGATGTCTTGGCTGTTGCCCCTCATCTTTGCGCTGTTGCCCTTTGTAACGCTGCCTGTGACACTATCTTTGCCACTGCCTCATCCGTACTATAGCTCCCTCTGAATCTCAAGTCCACCCATTCCTCTACTGGAATGGGTTCTTGACCATCCCCATCTTTTCCCTGAAGTAAGTAAACTTAATCTTCCCCCGAGCTTTCGTGAGGATATCTGGCACCTGTTCTCTTGTAAGAATGTACTTCAACTATACAACTCCTCATTGGACATAGTGGTGTGGTTATTGGTGCTTCCTAATATGTGTCCATGAGCGCCATTGTAGGATGTGAAAACACATGGTACACATGATTCTCGGAAAACCGAATGCAACTGGAACCTCACTAAGAGGTGGTGGTTTTAATCCTTTTCTTGACAATTTTGGTAGCTTACAGCCATGCTGACTCACCACAGTATGCCTGGTGTATATATTCATCCTACGGCCAAAACTCGATGCCACAGTGCCACATTTTCTCTTCTTTTGAACTGATGCAATCCGGGATGAGAATGGTGCTTTTAGTACTTTTCCGATCTTGAGCTTCCAACCCAGGACACGTGAACAGACTACCGCTGAGTTTCATTTGATCCTCTACTCTTAGATAGTAGAGACTGGGATCCGCGTCACTCTTGACAAATCCCATCTTCTGCAGGTAGCTATCAATTCGTCCGTACCATGCTCTAGCAGCTTGATTTAGTCCGTACAAGGCTTTCTTAAGCCTGCATACATGAGTCTTCTTCTCATGCGTCTCAAAGCCCTCTGGCTGCTCTATGTACACTTCTTCTTCTATCACCCCATTCAAGAACGATGTCTTCACAACCATCTAGTGAATTTCCCATCCCGTCTACACTGCAAGAGAGATGGCGGATCTGATCGCAGTGTACTGAGCTACAGGGGCGAAGGTTTCTTCATAATCGATCCCTTCCTTTTGAGCATACCCCTTAGCCACAAACCTGGCTTTGAATTTCTCTATGTTGCCATCTGCAACATACTTGATCTTGTAGATCTACCTTGATCCTCCAACCTATTTGTTTTGAGGTCTAGGGACTACTTCCCATGCATCGTTTGTCATGATGGAGCTGCACTCCTCCACCATAACGTCTATCCAAACCTGATGTTGAGTTGCCTCTCAAAAACTAGAGGGTTCTCTAACTTGTGCTCGCAGTGCCTGTTACTTGTCTGGCTGCCTGCGTACCCTCTTCTCATTTCTAGGGGCTCCAATAAATTCCTTTGCATCCCTCGGAGTTTGTTAGAGTTCTCTGTTTGTCCTTCCACTAGTGGTGGGTGGATTTACCAGCTCTCCTTCTTGCACTTCCTCGAGAGAACTTTCCTTAGAATCCTTGTGCCGTGGAGAGGCACTAGAGCCATCTTCTGTAGGTCGCTGTGGCTGAACTAGCGGATCCTCCTCCGACTGCATATCTGTAGACATTTCTCGGGATCTCCTGAAGGCTATCTCCTCCATGAATTTCACGTCTAGTCTTACTACGATCTTCCTATTCTCGGGAATATAGATGCGATATGCCTTTGCATTTTCGCTATATCCGACAAGGTATCCTTTCTCTGCAGTCTGATCTAACTTCTTCCTGTTCTCATCGGGTACGTGGGAATATGCTATACTGCCAAATATCTTGAAGTGGCTCACTTCAGGCTTGCTCCCAGTGAACACACTCTCAGGGGTAACTTTACTCAATGCTCTATGAGGCACCCTATTCTGCACATAGACTACTGTATTGCAAGCTTTTGCCCACGGAAATTTGGTCATGTCTTGATCATACAACATCGCCCTCGCAACTTCCACAATGGTCCTATTCTTCCTCTCTGCAACCCCATTCTACTCCGGATTATATGGAGTGGTCCCTTCTCTCTTGATGCCTTCCTTTGCGCAGTACCTTGTGAAGTCTTTATCAATATATTCTCCACCATTATCTGATTGCAACTTCTTGATCCACTTTCCGGTTAGATTTTCTACCAAAGCCTTGAATTATTTGAATCGCTCAAAGACCTCATCTTTGGTCTTCAGAAAGTAGATCCATGTCTTCCGGGAATGGTCATCAATAAAGGTGACAAAATACTTTGCACCATTGAGAGCATTCATGGACATTGGTCCGCAGATGTCTGAGTGTATCAATTCCAACACACTCTTGGCCCTACTGCTGCTTCTTGGAAATGATGCCATGGCATACCTCCCTGACACGCACCCCTGTAAACATCATATTTCCTGGTGCTAAGTTCTGGAGCTCCCGTGACAGTCTTCTTAAGGATCTTCAAGGCTCCATGATGTGGATGCCCCATTCTTCTGTGCCATAATTCATTCAAATCCCTTTCATCAGTATTGCCTATCAGTGCCGTAGGAGACTCGAGCTGTAACTTATACAATTTATGGCTCCTTACTCCAATTTGTGCCTTCCTTTTCCAATTAGGGTGTTTGAACTTTGACATAAACTTTGTTTCCAATAAAGTATACATCATAACCCTTGTTCTGAAGTTAGACACCGAGAGCAAGTTCATCCCCAATCTCGACACATGTAGTATGTTGGTGGCCCAAAGTTTATTACTAGCTTTTGTTTGAAATATTATGGTTCCTATTCCAATGGGGGTACACTTGGCCTTTTTTCCCATCGCGATCTTAAAATTCATCTGCTCTTCCTGGTAGCTCAAGAAGCATTCTCGAACTCCTGTCATGTGAGCAGATGCTCCACTGTCAATATACCAGACTCCTGGAGAGGTCGTGCTTGATACACAAGCGAAATTCTCTTCTAGTCTGGATGCCAGAACTGAAACGTCATGATCCCTCTGTTTCTCCTTGCGTTCTGGAGGACTGTGTGAACCCTTCCGAGCTGATGCTGCATCATTTTCGGACTTTCATTCCATTGCAGAACCTCCTCTTCTGTCCCTCATCTTTTGCTCTCATACCATTTGAAATTTTCAAGCTGAAATACTACTGCAATGATTGATTAATTTAACCTACTTATTTATGATAATTTATTTACAGATACTTCAGTAAATTCTGAAATTAACACAATTGCAATATTCACTTAATCATGAGCAGAAAATCAAATAGAACGCATATAACGCAATATAAACAATCATGTGAACACATTTATTTTTGGACAATTGTCCTCGGAAAAACCCAATGTGGGAAAACCGATGTAACAGATAAGGGTTTGTATTATTCTTCAACAGAGGAATTCATTTATAGAAATTAGACAAGTAGATGTCTAGAATACACCTGAGATAAATTTTCCGGACCCTTCGGAAGAATTTTTGACACTCTGGAGGCACCCTTCCTCCCTCTGCATCACTCTGCTGGGTCTTCTGTGCAGTCACTGCGTTGGACTATGTCACTCTGTGTGGAGTACCAGTGTTGCTGCTCAACGTAGTCCCCTCTGTGTCCTCCTTCTGCCTTCTTCTTCCTCTACTGACTTCCCCTTTCTCCTTTTGCCTTTGCAACTCCACTTTTACACCCTCTCCCTCTGAAATCGAATTCTATTACATCAGAATCGATTTCCATCGGGTATTGAGTGTGTGCCCAGCTTGCTTTCCGAATGAACCTCAAGCCTTCTCTTATAGTCTTCTTGTTGATGAATCAATGACCCAGATTATATCTCTAATCAATGGTTGAGATTAAAAGATGACTTTATCTTTGTTTTCTAGAAGATTCACACTTTGCTTTATTAATACTCTTTAATTATTTAATTTCCCTAAGTTTAGAATTAGGGATCACTTTAAAATAATAAATTATTTTAATAAAGCATGATTCGAGTGGAATTTCCACAAACAGTTTCTGGGTTTTTTGGAATACTGATGTCCACGCCTCCTCCCAAAATATGAGACTTGGAACAGTTTCCAATGCTACAAAATCAACACAGCCCGCATGCAGAGTGACACAGAACTTGCAGAGTGACTGCGCAGAGGCAGTGGAGGACTTGTCAATTCGGGGTTTGGCTAGTTTGGGCTTCCAGTGTCAGTGAGAGGTAATCTCACTAGCTCCTTGTCAGTCAAATTCTTTGTGAGGATAGCTAGCAAGACATCCCAGATTGTATTCATAATTACTGCATAATAAATAAACCCTCAGCTGCTGCACTGATTTTCCCGCATTGGGTTTTTCCGGGGACATTGGTCCAAAAATAACAGTGTCATGTGTCTATGATTTACTCTTGCTCAGATTTTGTTTCCGCACTTATATTTTTCCGTAGTTAATTTGTGAAGGCTGTAGTGTATGAGTTTTTCGATATTTATAGTAGAACACCGTAAATAATTTGTTCAAGGAATTAACAAATAGAAGAATTCTGATCAGCGCTGCAGTAGGATTCCAGATCTAGGAATTTTCACACTACCCTCACAAGGCTTGCTAGATTTTGAGGCAACACACATGATACCTTTTTCAGTGACACCACAACACTCACTGTCGAGTAGTAGTTAGTTGCTACGAATTCCATAGGATTCCTTAATGAACCATAAGGGTCATGCTAGGAAAGGTGTATGCCTCCATAATTTGTCCCTGGATAATGGCCATACATAATTAGGAGCACTGTAAATAACTAGCGATGGATAGCAAAATGCTCAAAAATATGGTCATACATCAAATGGATAACCTGAACCATGCCTTAAAAGACATGCTATTTGACCTCCACAGTCAATGCATAGTGTGAGATGCATAATATTGTCTTGTCACCTGATTCCTTTAACTTAGCCTATCCTTTGAGTAACCTACTAAAGGGAAGCCTCCGTAGTGGTGAAAGTCCACAAAAGAGCAGGAGGTAGTGGCTGTGGTGACAGTGGCCCACACCTCATATTGCTGTCCCTCTGTGTAGCTCTTGTCTTGTGAGCTACCCTCACAAGGCTTGCTAGATTTTAAGGCAACACACATGATACCTTTTTCAGTGACACCACAACACTCACTGTCGAGTAGTAGTTAGTTACTAGGAATTCCATAGGATTCCTTAGTGAACCATAAGCGTAATGCTAGGAAAGGTGTATGCTTCCATAATTTGTTCCTGGATAATGGCCATACATAATCAGGAGTACCATAAATAACTAGCGATGGATAGCAAAATGCTCAAAAATATGGTCATACATCAAATGGGTAACCTGAACCATGCCTTAAAAGACATGCTATTCGACCTCCACAGTCAATGCATAGTGTGAGATGCATACTCTATTGCATACCTTCACTTGCAATATTGTGTTCAACCATTGTGTGTTATTTGTATTCATTATTGACAAATATCATTTAATGTGTTCCTATTAAGTGAATTTGTGCTATAATAATGGATGATCAAACTCTCTTGCAGTCTATTACTGGAGCAAGGTCTTTTGCAGAGGTTCTTTTTGGATCTTCTCAAACTACTTTGCCAAAGGAATCATTTGTAAGGGGAGTATCTTTATACAAGGTAAATATTCTATTTTATTGTCAAGCTTACATATTGTAATCATTAGTGGTAATTCATTTATATATCACACAAGCTACCACAGGTCACCAACTTCCAAAATTTTCCAATGCTTGGCAGAACTGCTAATTCTTAAATTTCATCTCTAGTATTGCTGCCAGTATAATGTTCTTCTTGTTATATCTTATGAGTTTATGAAATTACAGATGATCCGACTAATAACTTTAAGCATGTGTGGGCGTGCCTACCTTAATTTTATGGGCAATGAATTTGGGCACCTTGCGGTAAGTTATTCATTTGCAATAACATGCTTGTGATGTTAATTGCTATTGAGATTTTATTTATTAATCTTGTATTTACTGACAATTTTACAGAAAATTGAGTTTCCCACCCGCAAGAACAATTTCTCTTTCACCTATGCTCGTCGTCAATGGGATCTTCTTGATGACAGAGATTGTTTACACAATCAGCTGCTTTCTTTTGATCAGGTAAGATATTAGGTGATGATTTTATGCCCGACTGTAGTTGATTGTAGATTATTTGGTGTATGACTCTATTACTAGGCAATGAGTAATATCTTCAAGTCAGAGAGATCAAAGCTAAATAGGATTTTTTTGGTAGTTTTTAAAATTTTTATTGAAAGATGAAATCTATAGTCATTGTTTCTTTGAAGGACTGTTGAGAAATCGTTTTGAGTATTGGAAAATATTTTTGAAAATAAAACATTAGATAAATATTACCCCTATTGTTGTGGTGTTGCATATGAGGTCAAAAAGGGCTCTTGCGATGACAAATTTAATGAGCAAATGATGGTTGTAAAACTAAAACTTGCAAGTTAAATTAACCTCTTCCTTGCTATTCTATACTCCAGAAATTTATCAAATGGGAGATCACTAATGAGTTACACTTGCATATAGCAAATGTAGAGAAGCCTACATCCATGTAAAATATCCAATGGAAAATACAATAAAGAAGAGGAATTATTTTACTTGTTTTAGCATCACATAAACACCGTCAAAGTAAACTTCATCAACGCAAGATAGCATGAACACGTAGAAGAAATTCTCATTCAAAGGAGTGCCTCTATCAACCATCCAATAGCATCAAAAGGATATAGAAACAACAGTACCAAGAATTCACCACTCGCTCCTCCAACAACCATTACAAGTGGAGGAGTCTTATTTTATGGGTTTTATGTTCATAAAGGGTGAGTTACACATGAAAATAACCAAATGTAGTGAAACATACATCCACGTAAAATATCCAATAGAAAATACATTAAAAAAGAGGAATTAAGTTATTTATTTTAGCATCCATAACCATCATGAAAGTAAACTTTGTAAACATTAAATAGCATGTACATAAAGAAGAAATCCTTATTCAAAGCCTAAAGGAATGCCTCTATCAACCATCCCATGGCATCAAGTGAAATATAGTCAAATGAGTGGTTAAATTGGCATCGATACGAACACCAAGCATAGCGCTCCATGAAAGGTGAATCTCAACATCATAGTAAAGTGATCTAGCCATCATGAAACCCCAAAGTGCCTATGGTTCTTTTTACCCACCAAAAGTGTGTACCCCTAGGAGAACTTTTCTCTTAATCATCTTCTTCCACTCGGCAGCCAACAACCCCTGACAACCACTTTGTAGTCATTGTTATGTGTCGTTTTATCTATGCGACTTACATTAGTTGTATGTTCCCTTGCCCATTTGTCAAGAGCACATGTTAGAAGGTGGGCAAATCGACCCAAAAGGTATGTTATTCATTGTGCAATTAGGCGCTTCTTCTTGTTTTTCATTTGGAGATTTGGCATATATTATAGGGTGACTAGAAAGAAGGAAGGGTTTTGACGGTGGTTTTACCTCGCCTTAAATGGGTACTTAACCTTCAATCCTAGTCCAGTGGGACCTCCCCTAATGGCCCATGGCTTTAGAAAGGGCACTACTTGGGAAGCCTTGATTGAGATAACATGGTCTCATTTTCCCCATTCTATATTTATCACTTCCCTTCATACATTATGATCCCTATACTCCACCTTTCCTATCTAGGTCCACATGACCATGGGCCCGCTAGGTTCTAGCACATCCCCTCCCCTTGTCCACATATCAGGGTTGGGGCTGGAAATGTTGCCCCAGAGGTTGATGCAACTAAAAGAAAAGTAAAAAAACATATCATAAACACAGGCAAGAAACACGATGAAAGAAAATTATAAACTGCAAAAGATGGTTGGGACATTAAAATTAGCATGTGGGGAAAAGGCAAAGCATGAGCTCTACCACTTATCATTATGGTCTTCACTCGGTTCCTAGGGCCAATGTTGCCTCATCACATCATAAAAGGAACCCTTGCATGTCACAACCCCTGGTGGGTGATGAACTGCCCCACCACTAAGGGGGTAAAAAATGCTACACATCATTCAAAGCATTCTCTCATTTCTCAGACCTTCGAGTACAAATATAAAGAAAAATCAAGAAAAGGCAAATGGAAATATGAGGGGTGGAAAAACAAAGGGTGGGGTAACTCGTGCATCCAAAATTGCTCCCTCCTCACATTTGTCTACCCAAAACTTGGATTCATTATTATAGCTACCCCTTTGACCATGGCATATGGCATTGGACCCTTTATCGTGTTAGTTTTTGTAGCATCATAGGTATTCTTGTCTCGAAACATTGTGGATAGGCTAAAACACAAGAGTTCTCCATAACCCAGAAATCGTTTATGGAAATTCCACCTAGAAGTGTCTCAATTAGATTGTTAGCCTATTTTTTTAATATTTTCTAAGTCTAAAGTTAGGAATTCTGGTTAATTAATCATTTATTAATTGATATAAGGTGTGAATCATCTAGAAACTCACATCGATTGACCTTGATATGATCTTAGGCCTTGATTAAGGTTTAATCTTGGCTGTTCGAGGTCCAACAAAAGATTATAAGAAGAAGTCGTTGTGTGGATGGAGTGTGAAATTTTCAAGTTGAAATACCACTGTAGTGATTAATTAATTTCGCCTACTTATTTATGATAAGTTATTTACAAATACTTCAGTAAATTATAAAATTAACACAACTGCAGTATTCACTTAATCATGAGTAGAAAATCAAATAGAACACATATAACGCAATAGAAACAATCACATGAACACAGTTATTTTTGGACAATTGTCTCCAGAAAAATCCCAATGCGGGAAAACTGGTGCAGCGGATGAGGGTTTGTATTATTCTTTAGTAGTGGAAATCATTTACAGAAATTAGACGAGGAGATGTCTAGAATACACCTGAGATAAATTTTCCGAACCCTTCGGAACAATATTCGACACTCTAGGCACCCTTCCTCCCTTTGCGTCACTCTGTTGGGTCTTCTGTGCAGTCATCGCGCTGGACTGCGTCACTCTGCGTGGAGGACCAGTGCTGCTGCTTAGCGCTGTCCCCTCTGAGTCCTCCTTCTACCTTCTTCTTCCTCTGCTGACTTCCCCTTTCTCCTTCTGCCTCTGCAATTCCACCTCTACACCCTCTCCCTCTGAAATCGGATTCTATTACTTCAAAATCGATTTCCTTCGGGTATTGAGTATGTGCCTGACTTGCTTTCCAAATGACCCTCAAGCCTTCTCTTATAGTCTTCTCGTTGATGAATCAACGACCCAACTTATATCTTTAATCAATGGCTGAGATTAAAAGATGATTTTCTCTTTGTTTACTAGAAGATTCACACTTTGCTTTATTAATACCCATTAATTATTTAATTTCCCTAAGTTTAGACTTAGGGATCACTTTAAAATAATTAATTATTTTAATAAAGGATGATACGAGTGGAATTTCCACAAACAGTTTCTGGGTTCTTTGGAATACTGATGTCCAAGCCTCCTCTTTGAAGACTTGGAACACTTTCCAATGCTACAAAATCAACACTCCCTCTTAGCGAGGAAAGTGTTTAAGCAAAATACCAACCGCATCTGCTCTGACCTAAAGCATCTACTGCATTGTTGATGTCTTGGCTACTACCCCTCATGTCTACGCTGTTGTCCTCTGTACTACTGCCTATGACACTATCTTTGCCACTACCTCATCCGTACTGCAGCTCCCTCTGAATCTCAAGTTGTTAAATTTGGACAACTAGGTCCAAACTCCATCTTGTGATGCTCAGATGAAGATTCCAATATTTGTATTGGATTCCTCTTTCGGAGAGGTGTAAAATCGATATAAAATTGATTTTAATCTGATGAGCAGAACATTTATTTTTGAATTTATTATTTATAATAAATTTAAGTGCAGGTCGGCCTTAAGGTTTTACACCCCCAACAGATGTGTCACACACCTCAATGATGGATATAAATACAATCAACGTTGGAGAGATTTTCACTCATCTCATCACACATCTTCTCCTCTGATTATCTACAAGCATTTGAGAAGCAGTTTCATCTCCCACGTGAGAAGAAGGACAAAATCTACTGCAACTAAAGGACGAAATTTACCGCAGCAAATTTTCTGCAGTTAGGGTTTCTGGGCAAGTTTGACCAATGTTGACTTTGGTCAACTCATGGTCCGTTTAATCTACTGCAACTAAAGGACGAAATTTACCGCAGCAAATTTTCTGCAGTTAGGGTTTCTAGGCAAGTTTGACCAGCGTTGACTTTGGTCAACGCATGGTCCGTTTGAGCTGAAATTTTGTGGAGAATTCGATTTTTGTAGGCCGTACTCATTGGCACAAAAATCGAGGTCAAAAGATTGACCGAAGTTGGAGCTGCGTTGACTTTCTTGTCGCTGCCCTGCGTTGACTTTTTCTGGACTGCGTTGACTTTTTTGGGGTTGACTTTGAGTTGACTGGATAATTGATTTGAGGACTGTTGTGACACATTTTGGGTTGGCCGACCAAGAAGACTTTGCTGGTTGAAGCATCCTGCTGATCGCCGTAATGCACCAACACATTCTCCTGTTTCTGGTTTGTCTTCTATAGATCCATTGGTATGTTCTATCAGCATTTTACTTTAACTATTTATGTGATTGCTGTTATAAAAGTAAAATTGCATCAAGCATAGAACATCTACAAAAATTTACATGGTATCAGAGTTGAGATGAAGACAAGCCCTAACTTATAGCAATCACCAACTGAGAAAAATGAGTTCCACAAGTTATGGCTTCAAGGAGGATGACAAGCTGACTGGAAGGGATGACTTCCATGCTTGGAAGATGATATTAGATCTCAAATTGGAAGACCATGATCTCATGGACTATGTACTGGGTAAGATACAAGAACCTCCATCCATTGCTACTGTTGCTGCTAAAACCAAGTATAAGAAGGGGGAGATCAAAGCAAAGCTAATGATCAGGGAATCCATACATAAAAGTCTGGTTGCCTACATATTTGAGTTAGGCACATCCAAGGAGATGTATGATAAGCCGATACAAATGTTCAAAGTAAACAATGCAAACCAAGTGCTATTCTTCAAGAATCAATTGAAGAATCTGAAGAAAGGCAAGGATGAGTCTGTCCAAACATACTTTCTGAAATTGACCGAGATCAGGAACAATCTGCTGGCTATTGGGGAGACAATAGCCGATTGTGAGATGGTACTCATCGCACTTGGAGGGCTCCCATATGAATGGCAAGTATTCAACACCACCATTCTCAATAATAATACAATTCCTAACTTTGACGAGCTACTGTCAAGATGCATGCAAGAAGAGACAAGAATGAAGGAATACGAAAATGATAGAAATACTACCTACGCTGCTCATTCTAGAAAGAAGAACTCTGGTGGTCCTAAGAACAAAGGAAGAGCAAGGGCCCAAGGAAAGAAGGGCAAGTGTTTCACTTGTCATAGGCCTGGTCACTATGCTAGAGAATGTCCTTTCAAGAAGGATTCTCTCGATAGTGATGACAACAACAACAACCGGAGGAATGGAAATCAAAGAAACAACAGGTCCAAAGGAAAGAGGAAGGCTCCCTCTGGCGAAAACAATCAACCTTTCAAAAGGTCTAGAAACTCCAAGTATGAGGAGTCAAATGTTGTTGATAAAAGAAATGAATACATTCTTGTATCTGCCCTCTCCGCTACATCCCCGCCCGACACTATGGATGTCTGGCTGATAGATAGTGGTGCCTCAAGACACATCACTAGGTTCAAGGAAGCACTCTCTGACATGGTTGAGAAGGATACTAATCCGGAAATTATCCTTGGAGATAATGCCACATATCCCGTGAAAGGGACAGGGACTGTGACCCTCCACTTGTCTCAAGGACAAGTCCTACATTTGCAGGATGTACTCTATGTACCAAAATTGAAGAAAAACCTTGTGTCTATATCAGCCATCGAAGACAAAGGCTTCAATGTGGCATTCACTGATGGAAAGGTGCGCATGTGGAAGAATAATCTCAAGGAAGCTATCGTGATTGGTTTTAGAGTTGGAACACTCTACCAGGTTGAAGGAAGTCCACTAGGAACTATGACATGTGATACTATCCGACAAATTGAACTATGGCACCAGAGGTTTGGACACCTTCATTACAAGGCCCTTCCCGAAGCAAGGAAGGTGGTGATAGGGATGCCTGATTTTGGAAATAATCATGAAGGTGTATGTAAGGGTTGTGCCGAAGGAAAGCATACAAGGGGACCTTTCCCCTCAAGTGTCACAAAGACATCTGATATTTTGCAACTGGTCCATTCTGATCTATCTGGTATGCTACCCGTAACATCCCTGGGAGGATGTTCTTACTATATGACATTCACCGATGACTTCTCCCGCAAAACCTGGATATACTTCTTGAAGAAGAAGGATGAGGCTTTCATGTGGTTCCGTACCTTCAAAGCCTTGGTGGAAAATATGACAGGGAAGAAGATCAAGATTTTGAGGACCGACAATGGCACCGAATATGAGTCAAATGAGTTCAAGGACTTTTGCAGAGAAGCTGGCATTAAGAGGGAGACTACTACTGCCTATACTCCTGAGCAGAATGGCGTTGCTGAACGAAAGAACAGGACCATTGTGGAAGCTGCCCGTGCCATGCTATGTGACCAGGGTCTACCAAAGTTTCTATGGGGAGAAGCTGCGAATAAAGCTGTATACATCCAAAACCGATGCCCTCATTCCGCCCTGGACTCCAAAACTCCCGAAGAGGTTTTCACTGGTAAGAAACCTGACGTCTCACATTTTAGAATTTTTGGATGTCCTGTTTATTTTCATGTGCCAAAAGAAAAGAGAAGTAAGCTGGATGCTTCTGGGAAGAAAGGAATGTTTGTGGGCTACAGCGAAACCTGTAAGGCCTATAGAGTCTATGTACCTGGTCAAAGGGAAGTAGAAATATGCCATGATGTCACTTTTGACGAAGATGCTTCCCTGAAGAAAGTAGTAGATCTTTTGAGATCTGTGGAAAATCATGAATCAAGGCCTGGAAATCAGGAAGAACCGCAGGATGAGACAATGCCTGATGTTGAAGGACCAATGGACCCAATAGATCCATCTCCTTCACTGAGAAAGAGACCATCATGGCTCAGGGACACTCTCGAAGATGCCAAGGGACATGCTGCCCCGAGGGGGACATTCCGAGAAAGCAAGAAGCCGTGTAGATACCAAGGGTATCTGGCTGCCATGAGTACTATTGTACAATCTAAACCTGGATCTTTTGAGGAAGCCGTAAAGCATCAAGTCTGGAAGGATGCTATGCACGAAGAATATGAGTCCATAATGAAGAATGATGTCTGGGATGTGGTTCCAAGACCGAAGGACAAATCAGTTGTCACCGCAAAATGGCTCTACAAGATCAAGCATGGATCCGATGGAAGTGCTGAAAAGTTCAAGGCAAGATTTGTTGCCCGTGGCTTCTCTCAAAAGGAAGGAATAGACTATGATGACATATTTGCACCCGTGGCACGATATACCACCATTCGATCAATCATAGCCCTTGCTGCTACGCAAGGATGGAGTCTTCATCAGATGGATGTCAAGACCGCTTTTCTGCATGGTGCAATAAAAGAAGAGGTATATGTGGAGCAACCTCTGGGGTTCGAAGTCCAGGATCGGGACACTCATGTCTGCAGGTTGAAGAAAGCCCTCTATGAGTTGAAGCAAGCACCCAGAGCTTGGTACGAGAGGATAGATAGCTACTTGATGAAGCTGGGCTTCACTCGAAGTAATGCTGATCCGAACCTTTACTTCAAGGTTGTCTAGGGGAAGCCTCTCATTCTGGTGCTGTATGTGGACGACCTCTTCCTGACAGGTGCCGACCCTCTCATTCATCAATGCAAGAGGGAGCTTGCTGCTGAGTTCGAGATGAAGGACCTAGGACTGATGCACTACTTCCTAGGCCTGGAGGTCTGGCAGAGACCTGGAGAGATTTTCCTTTCTCAAGGAAAATATATTGTGAAACTTTTGGAAAGATTTGGTATGGTGGATTGCAAGTCCGTGTCAACCCCAATGGAACTCAACTTCAAGAAATTGAGTGACAGCGCTGCTGGGCCCGTATTAGCAAATCCTACTGAGTATCATCAACTCGTAGGGGCTCTGATGTTCTTAGTAAACACCCGTCCAGATATATGTTTTGCAGTGAACACTTTGAGTCAACAGATGGTTGAGCGGCGAGCCTCATCACTTTCACTGGGTTGGTGCCAGGAATCTTCTGAGATACCTTCGGGGCACGATAAACAATGGGCTGAGATACACTGCCGGGAGCGTGACACTCTGTGGATATACTGATGCCGACTGGGCTGGCAGTGTGGTGGATCGTAAGAGCACATCGGGATGTTGCTTCAATCTTGGTTCTGCTTCGATTTCATGGATGAGTAGGAAGCAGAAGTCGGTGGCTTTGAGCACCGCAGAGGCCGAATACATTGCAGCAAGTATGGCTTGTTGTGGAGCAGTTTGGTTGCGAAAGCTCTTTAGTGAGCTGTTTGGACATGTGCTAGATACCACCGTGATACTTTGTGATAACCAGAGTGGGATTCGCTTGACCGAGAATCCTGTGTTCCACGACCGATCCAAGCATATTGATATCAGGTACCATTTCATCCGGGATATGGTACAGCGAGGGGTCATAAGGCTCGATCATATAGGAACTGATGAGCAGGTCGCGGATATTCTCACTAAGCCCCTGGGGAAGGTCAAGTTGCTAACCTTCCGTGAGAGACTTGGTATCGTGGAACGACCCTATGATGTGGGTCCTGTTGGACGATGAGCTCGAGGGGCTCTGGGGGGCTTTGGGGACAGCTTCTCGGAGCTATGAGCAACCACAAGGCTAGGCTTGCCAAACCATGTTGGTGTGCTTGGACCCCACCATTGTGATTATTGAGTTGGTTCACCTCTCATTATCTGTGCCCCGTATGCATCCTACCCATTGAGTTCAGGGCTCATGGGAAGTACCTCTCATTTGGCCAATGAGATGGGAAAAGCTAGAGACCAGTAGAAAAGATTGATGGATGCATCAGGGATTGTTGTACACTCTATCTAGGATGGCACGGTCCAACCACTTGATCTGGGATCAAGTCTAGTGAGGTCTCGGACCTCCGCCTGACTTCGAGTCAGATGAACCAACTTCGGGTTGGTTGGAGACTCTTTGTGAGTCTGATAGAGGTTTCGGACCTCTGGGCTGAATTTGTCAGTCGGGGGATGATGTCTTTGTGATTGACCCACTTTTGTTCTAAAATTAAGAGGCCAGCAAAGCAAGTTACGGCGGGATGACGCACGATGTTTGATTGCACTGGTGGATGGAGTTCTCCCTAGTTGAGAGGGAGTGTTAAATTTGGGACAACTGGAGTCAAATATATTCTTGGTCTTTCAATGATTAAGTGGCTAATATTTTTGTTGGATTCCTCTTCGGAGGAATTAATAAAATCCATATAAAATATATCTTAATCCGATGAGCGGAGACATTTATTTTAAGATTTATTATTTATAATAAATTATGTACGGAGTCGGCCTTAGGGTTTTATACCCCCAACGGATATGTACCCAATGATGGATATAAATACGAAGTAGAGATGAGCATTTCACAACAGCTCAACACATCTTCTTCTCTCATCTGATTTTAGTACGAGCTCATTTGGAGGATAAGTTCAGCCCACACGTGTGAAGAAGGAGTAGAAATTGTACGTTTGAAAGGAAGAATGAAATTCTTGACTAAGTTTCAACGAAGTTTGACCGAACGTGACTTTGGTCAATAGCATGGTCGAAAAGGGCTAATTGTTGGAGAGTTCAATTTTTGAGAAGCCACATTTTACTTTTGTGCAATCGAGGTCAAAGTTATTCTTGTTCAACGCGTTGACTTTTACGGACAACGTTGACTTTTTGCAGATTGAAGCTTCAGGGTTATTTCATTCTGTTGAAGTTGGGAGTTTTTGCTGTGACACATTACGGGTTGGTGATCGAGGAGACTTCTATTTGGTTGAAACATCTGTTGACAACAATACATTACTCACATTTTCTTTATTCACAAGTTTGTCTTCTATAAGATCCAACGATATGTTCTATCG
Organism: Pinus albicaulis; assembly: GCA_034641835.2. Classification (NCBI taxonomy): domain Eukaryota; kingdom Viridiplantae; phylum Streptophyta; class Pinopsida; order Pinales; family Pinaceae; genus Pinus; species Pinus albicaulis. The sequence goes on from CM076575.1 coordinate 813,185,872, forward strand.
GCATTTTACTTAACCATTTGTATGATTGATGCAATAGAGTAAAGTTGCACTCAAGCATAGAACATCTACAAAAATTTACAATACGAAATACACATAAACGATGAGATGCAAAAATAATAATTCATTTAATTAATATACATATTTGAAATATGCTTACATACAAAATGCAAATAAACTATTTGGTAGTGGTAACATCTCACGAGGAGGAGTATGGCAGCTCTGGGCCTACGAACTATGTTCTAATGAGGCTCGAAGGCTTATTTATTATTAAAATTAATTAAAAACCCCAAACATCCAAAAACCTAACCCTAGGAAGTTAAGCACCGAACTATAGACCCCATTGGGTAAAAATTGGCACATCAATTTCCTGGTCGTAACACAGCATCACGATCTGCGTTTGACGCACATGATACCTCGTTAGATCTCTGATAGGACTACAATGTTAATGGGTGAATATTGGTCTTTGATTCATATTTTCTTGGAACAAATTTTCCCCAAAAAATCAGTTTAAGGCCTCGAACGACTTGAGAACTTCTTGGTAAAACTACCAAAAATAATAAATTGTGCTGAGTGAGAAACTGAAAAACTAAAATAAACAATAGTGGGTCAAGTAAAATAATGTGATGCTTAGAACTTTACATTTTAGATAATATGTTGTTATAATACTTTCTAGAAAACAAAACAAATATAAATAAATAAAACAATTTTTTGAAAAACAATAATATAAGATATGTAGTTCAACAATATAATATCACAAATAATAAATTATATTTTCAACGTAATTATTTTATGGAGTAAAAACTTTCTCTAATCATTAAAATCTACTTTCTTTAATCATTAAATCTAGTGATACAACAAATTATGACTAAATCAATTTACTGTTTATATAAATCTAAATAAATCTTTAACCAAAATCCCAGTACTGTCAAATTGGACAAAACCCCACCTGGTATTGACTTATGTTAACGCTTTGTATACAAAACCATTGTTGAATCGTAATAAAACTCAACCTAGATTTAAAATTTAGGTGATTTTCTACCAAAGTAGAAGCTAAACTTTTTTTATTTGGTAAACAATCAAATACTTGGATCACAACTTTCTGAAATAAACGTGAATGCATTATTTCTTTGCAATGCAAATATTGTGAAAAATAAAAATATCACTTAAAAACAAAGACATACATAATAGCAAAAGGCCAAAACTTAGGCCTTGAATTAGGGAGTATACACCCATTCCTCGGTTCAATTAAGTCGACTCTTGGTATTGCTGACCAGATCTGCCCCGGTTCAATTGGAGTCGGCTGCGGTATTGCCCTGACTGAATCTGCCATGGCCATTTGGTTATAAATAAAGAGTTCGAAGTTTTGAATAAGAACAGAGAAGATAAATAAGATCGGTGAGATGTTGCAGGTCGTATTAGCTTTCTGCTTTTCTGCTGCCCCCCTCACGCTATTTCCTCCTGCCGGCAGCTGGGCGAACTGGTGGAAAAGATACCCAGGAAATAGCGGTGGAAATGGCCATATACTATAGGAGAGCTTATCCCCAGATCCGGCTTGCAACTGCAGGAGAATTTTAACGAGATGCAGTGTCTCATATTCTGAACCCAACCGCTTCCATCAGACCTGATTTCTCAGGCCCTGCTCTGTTCTCAGAAAAAAATAATATATTTTGCTGCGCTTTTGAAATACTGATCTCTCAGGACGTCAACTGGAATTCGTTGCAGCTTCGACTAGGGGTTTTTTAGCGGCCGGGCGTTCTGGTTCTTGCCCCCAAGGTCCTTTGGTTAAGGAGTACATCCTTATTATTTGGGCCTCTGCTGACTTCTTGATTTGGCAAATAGTAGAGTCTTACCTAGGATTTGCTGTAATTGTTTTGCAATTCGACGGAGAAGTGGAAATGTAAAGTTGGATGGACAGGGATGGCCGTATTTACCGATCCTTTTCCACCATTGGGAGCAGAATAGTTTATGCGAAGGTCACATATGAGGAATGAGCTCTGTACATTGGGGATGGATTGCTTTGTTTTTTTTGGCCGGGGTCACATGGTAGGGGACTGTACATTGGGGATGTATAATGGGCTGTACAGATTTACGTTGATTTGGGGTTTGTTACTATTTACCAACTGAAAAACAAAAATTAAATCCCTGTGCGACTTCCCACTAGCAGGCTTCCAACGAGATTCTTATATAATTGGGGTGGTTTGTTTTAATCTCAACTTTGAAATTTTAAAGACGGGGTGGAAGGAGCTTTAGCAGTTGCCTGCTGCTGGGGTGGTTTGTTTTAATCTCAACTTTGGAAATTTTAAGGTGAGGTGGAGACCATTGTAGTAGAAAACCAGGGGCTGAATTGTTGCATTGTGTACAATCATTCCATTTTTGGATTTATTGTTACTTTTTATTCCTCTTTTGAAAAATGGATCTAGAAGTTACCTATTGTTTACATTGAAAAATGGATGTAGAAGCGACATTGTTTAATTCCAATTTTTACATATCCCCAAATTTGACAGATAAAATATAAAATATCTGGTCAAGGATGAGGTTCCAATTTATGCATCTGAATTTGACAAATAAATTATAAATTTCTAGTCACCAATACAAAGATCAGGTTTGAGCTTACAATTTATACATCTCAAGATTTGACAAATAAAGTATGTTCTAAGTACTTAATACAAGGATCAGGTTTGGTTACTTAAAATTAAAGATAAACCTTTGCATTTTTTAATTTAATTAAAATATAGTAGCCCTTTCTCTTTCTTTCATGTGGGAGAAAAGAGCAGCTTTGAATTTTAATATAATTAAAATAAAAATGGTCCACCAATAGAGTCAAATCGTATTAGTTTGTTTACAGAATCTCAAAGTTTTGTTGATTGATATTTCTCTTTTGAGTTGATTGATATTTATTACGTTAACTTGGTTATAATACTTGACTTTAAAAAAAGTATTTTTAATACGATAAAGAGGACAAAACAATGGCAATGACTTCCTGAGCATGATATGGAAACCATAAAACGTGACAAGGACTTATATACAGCCTGTACCTGTAGTTTAATAAATGGAATATTTTACAGAACCTGTGCAATGTGAGGATGACAGTGGTTGTATATGTGTGGATAAATTGAACTCTGGCTTCTATACGATATAGGTTTATATATTGAAATATTTAAAGTCAAACCGTGCAATGTGAAAATGGTTATTGTTCTAGGCTGTGTCGTCAAATTTGATGAAGAATGCGTGCTTGACAAGTTTGAGCGCCACCTGCATTATGATATTTATGTGACTATAGACAAGAAGAGACTAAGACAACATGGAGCGGTGCTGCAATTGATATCTACCGTACTCATGGATCCTCCTTTTCTCTATCTCACTGTTTCATGAAAACAGACATTATAACTGCACATTGTTCTATTTTCACGGCCATAAAATAATGGATTTCTTTCTTCCTCAGGGGAATGAATTTATTATTTTTAATTTTAATAGCTAAAAATAGGAATAGAACACATATGGAGGCGTTATTGTTTGCAAGTTTTTACCAATTCTCTGAAATAAACCTAATTTTTAACAATTATTTTTTATACTGGAAAAAAGCTATCATTGTCAATTAAATAAGGAAAATCATTATTGACTACTATCTGCAAATACAGGCTGATTCATCATTGTTATTCAAGGAAAACTATGCTAAATTACTGGTCTGTAAACGTGTAGGCTTTCACACCTGCCAAATGCTTTTGGGTCTTGAGCACTTAACCTGTAACTTTGTATAGATGTCCTAAGTCTTGGGCTGTTAACTTGTTTCATTATACCACTTACCTTTACTTCTTGGGCTGTTACCTCGTTTCTTTATAACTAAAGAAGACACGCTTTTAGCCAAACAAAAACAATCTTAATATTACAAAACAATTTAATGTGAACATTTATCTAAAAATAACTAGACATATTCTCAAAATGTCTATAATATAATAAATTTTATTTTCTTTTAGCTTTCTACCATGTAATAAAGACATTTGAACTTTGAACTTTGTATCCCTGGTATTTCATATTGAACCTTTACATGTATAGAGACGGACATGGAGTCTTTAAGTGTATCTTTTTAAAAATAGATAATTTTATGGATATTAATCTAGTTTGTTTTTTTTTATATATGGTAGAATTTTTTTTTAATGGTGTATTAAGGAGAAGGTACAAAAAAAAAAGCACCATATTTTTGAGTTTACAATATTGGAAGAATATATCTTCAAAATGCTTAGTGGTCTTTGAAACTAATATTTGATTCAATCTCCATTTTGTGATTATGGGCATTATTTTGTTTGTTTTCTAGTCTAATGTTCTCTATGCGAATTCCATGCATGTTGGTCTATTTGGTACTCATACTCACTCTAGAAACTCTAGATAATCTCTCTTTGATTCTTTTACTCTCCCCATGTGACATGCCAGAAACTTGCAGTTTTGGACGTTTTATGGATCTCCCACATTGGCATTTTTTGGAACAATATATTTGCTTCCACTAGTGCCATTATAATTGAAGTCAGTGTCCATTGAATTTATTAATTCTTTTGTGTTTCATGAGAGGATTTGCTGAAGCTTTGCTTGAACCATTGATAGTAGTTTTTCTATTTCAAGTATTGGCTTGTAAGAAGAGACCCATAGGGTTCCTAGTTTTTATGATAACTTATGATGTGTTAAATAGATTTAACGAGGAGGAGAGAGCCTATCTTGTTGCAATAGTCCAGTGCCATCACATGCAAGGTTTGATGTCGTAACCACCATGGCCTCATTTGCTCAACATAGTATTTGTTTGTTATCATATTCCACATGTACATGCTGAAATAGAGGTATACTTGTGAAGTGAAGCAAAAAACTACATTGAACATATTTTGTATTCTTCTTGTGGGACTCCATTGTGCCCATTCTTGTTAGAAGTAACAAGTTCTAATTTGATTCATCCTAAGGGTATGGCATTTCTGGGGCCAATGTTTTATGAGAGGATGCGAGAAGCGATCCCCATTCACTAAATCAATGAAGGTGTATGACCAAAATGAAGTAGGTGGCCCTTCATCTCCAACATGAGCACATCTATTGAAATGGCACACTCTTGTCTAATTTTTTTATTGTGAGATGTAGCATCTTTCTATATTCACTCTAAAGATCACATTAAATTTAGAACCAGAAAATGATATATTGTGTGTATTTTGCAAGTTTAGTAGTTAATTCATTGTAAATGGGGCATTATTAGAAAATTCAACACGCATTGAGGTGCTCACATGGTAGATAAATGTTTTGATCTTCATCCTAGTGAGCATTATGGAAAACATATTCCCTTTTTTAAATAGATCATCAATTGATTATTAGGTTTCAGTTTCAAAGTCTTACCAGCAAAACTAGCTTAAACCACAACTAAAACTGTAACCTGTTTGTCCATATTTAGGCCATAAACATGATTAGATTTGTGGTTTTCCTAAAACCACCATTAGTAGAGACTAGTGGGGTCATCTTTAAGGTAGTAAATTAGTGAAGAAAGAAATAATTGTCGTTTAATACATTTTTGATAATTATTTTATAACAACTTAATAAATCTCTTCAAAATAAGACATATTAAAATAAATCAAATTTATAGAATTAATAATTAATAACATATTTTTCAAGGCCTGTTGAAAACAAAAAGAAAATGGATGTATGATATCACGGTCCCTAAAAATTATGAAAGTTAGTAGTTTATTGCACTATGATTTTCTTACTAGCAATATATTGTATGTATGTAGAATTTTTTTTTAAAGTTAATAAGATAGATTAATAGATGAAGCAATGTTTCCTAAAATATAAAGAAATTATGTTTAGAATTATTGTAAATTTATTTCTAATTTGAATTTATTAAGGATTTGAAGGGAATTATACTTCAAGAAATTTTGATCCATGTAAACACTTAGTAAATACATATTTAAGATATATTTAGGTTGGTAATATATATATATGGAGGGGTAGAGTATGTATGCCTTGGTATCAAATCAAATTAAAATAAATGTATTATTTTGACTTCTTTTTGCTTTTGGATGTTAAGTATGAGTAGAAAGAAATATTACGGTGGCTCAAGCACACGGTATTGATAATCTATAGTATTGACTATGGTAACAATCCATGGTATTGGAACAAAGTCTGTTACTTCTTTTTTTCCCTCAATTATATATATATATATATATATATATATATATATATATATATATATATATATATATAATTGTTTAACAAAAAAAACTTAATGTATAAATAAGATTAAGAGAAAAATGCTTATATGTATTTAACAATATAACATTAATTAATTTTTATTGTGGGGAGAGGAGTATTAACAACTCATTTGAGGGCAATGTGTTATTCACTCCATGCTCAACATGGATTTAACATGTGTCCTCTTAAAATAAAAATAAAATTTCCTCTAAATAGAAAAGCAAGTAGAGGACTATAATAAAAAAAACAAAAATGAAAATGCATGTTTAGTTAGTTTTAATTATAAGTGTTATAAAACATCAATAATTCAGCATACTATGGTCATTCAATTTGTTGTTAATATTACAACCCAATGTGGTTAAAATGTTTCACTCACTCTCAGTGATAAATAAAATATTTTGATGTTTACATTCAATAGTTTCATATGAACTTAAAAAAATGATCAAAATAATTAGAAGTTAAAAAATACAAATAAGATATTTAAACCTGCTACTTATTGATTTCTTATACTTAGAAATAAGCATGGTGCTCATGATAACAAATGATGGTGCGACCATTCATCATAACAACTGACCAGTCATCCGGTACTCTTGTTGGCCAGCCACTCTAATAGCGAGGAGGAAGTTCATCGATCCCAATGGCTTGAATGTCCGGAGTTTGCATGGTATTTAGATAGTTAGTCTTGTTCCATTACAAAAAAACTTGGAAAATATTGAAAAAAGACAAAACAACGAGTGAGAAGTTTTACCTAAATTCTGTACTTTGCATCCTTCGGGAAAAGAAGAATATCGAGATCACCTCTAAAAACTACACCGGCAGCATGGCTAATCCTTGATCATGAAGCCTCTTAACCCAACCATTGGAAGAATGTAGGTGCGTACTTTGCTAATGGACCACCTCGAAGTGACGTGCCATCAAACTAACCCCTTGCTGCTTTCCCAGTGTCTCTAGGACCCGTCATCTATATGGAAACTTGTGGGTGTGGCGAAATTATCTCCAAGAAAAAGACACTACAATTGATCAATAGCAAAATGTTTCAACGCCTTATCTTTATACAATGAAGTTTGCCATTTCAAGCGGCTAAGACCCCTTCACGATTAAATATGGTTGGTTGCACAATCTAATGCATATTTCATTTGTGATTTGACGGATGAGGGTTGCACTTCCACACAAGCAAGTGATTGTGAAAGAAATGGTCTTTAGTGGAAGATCTCGATATCTTTAATCTCCAATCCTTCATTTGCTCTTTTGAGAACGTCGAATGAAATATTCTCTTATGTAGTAATCATTGGTTCTGCGTGACCTTAGGGCCAAATAGTGGGCGTTGGATCCTCAACGTATGAAAGCTCTATCAAGAAATAGGTGTCCTCCAAAATCAATGAGCGTGTACACCAATCTAGAAATGTTGTTCTTAGATATTCAGCTGTCCAACAACCAATTTAGCGGATCTATTTGGGTCCTCCTTACTTTCAAAAATCAGGAAACAATTTTGCAGATACAGTTCATGAGTGCTTGCATGGTTTGTGGATCATTAGTGACAATGACATCTTGTTCGTTAGCTCTCTCTCTATTCATTTTTCTTGGTCAAAACTCAAAATGAATGACGAAAAAGTGTTAGATTACACACATGAAAAAATAGGAAAATATTCGAACTTATATCCATATTTTCTATAACCTCACCACTTTTCGCACTCTATTTTGAGAGAGAACTCTCAACTTGTGTGCCTCCTCTTTGCGCATTTTGACAAAAGGTTTGAAATGTGCAACAACTCGAGGAGCTCATTTTACACCATTTAAAAGCCTAAAAAACGAATTAAAATGAAATTAAAATGAAAAAGTAAACCGTGAATGCAAAAAAATAAGCAAATGATATTTACTTCGAAAGACAACACTCGAAATAATCAACCAAATCGATCACAATCCCCTTAATTTGGGGAAAATGCACTATTCAGAAAACTCAAATATTAAAAACACACAATGGTAAAAAATGGTTGCTTTTTGGCTTTATAAACAAATTTAGTTCATAAATAATATTTTACCTTTGGGTAAAAGTAAATTATTTAGTCCATTTCATTATTTTTAAGAAACGGATATTTTGTAATTTTTAATCTAAATGTGCATATCACAAGTGTTTTTGAAACAATCATTTTTGTGAGTATATTTTTATCCTTTTTTGCCTTTGCTTTACATAAAATTTAGAAAAACTTGACCCTTTGGAATTTGCACTAGCTCTTTTCGACTTTTGTAAAATATGAAAATATTCTTAAAAGTCCCCTTTGTTTTTTCATATCGTTGGGCTTATATGAAAAAATACGTACCTAGTATAAGTTTAGCCCATTTATGGACTATGCTGTAAACTATTCCTGAAAAAGGTACTTTTGGTATTCTGGTAAAAGAGTTATACTTGTATTATTTAAACCTTTTAGATCCACAAATGGGGCAGAAATTTACGAAAAACAACATTGCAAGAAGTTTTATTTTTTATCTCTATTTCAAACTACGTAAGTAACGAAAATTGATCTAACCTTGATGGAATCGTAAAACATAAACAATGCGGACCTCTTGATCCCGCAGTGGGGCGAACCACTCCTTCTGGAGTTTGGATAAAAATACTTCGGACTTATACGAAAATGAACTTGAACTACAAGAATATGTTATTGTCCTCAAACTTGTTAAAAAATACTTGCCGAAATGGTGGGGCGGGTGGAAAGCAATGGCAAGTCTCTTTGCCCGGTGAGTCACTCTGGACATGACACTCTTTCACTTTTGTGTCTTATTGGGTTGGGAAGCCATTTTTCGCTACATTGATCACTTTTTGCTCCTTGAAAGTATTATATACTGGATTTTGATCTCGTGTTAAGGTGATTGCTACTTTCCATATAGTGTCATTAATATGTTGGTCAACTCCATCCTCGATTAGATATTTTCAATATAATAACCACTCATTACAAAGAGCATACTCTAGCGGATAATTTTGAGAAGCCCTTATAAAATAACCTAGATATCCATTTGTAGTGAAGGTCACTAAATCAAATTTTGAGGTGGAAGTTTTGTCTGAAGTTGTTTTTGTGGTGCATTTCTAATCATACACACCGATGCACTTGATATATATGTAGGTGCATAGTAAGTTAAAGAAGCGTTGCGAGTTATTTTTAAGTACTAAAAACAACGTTGTACTATACATCTCTTACGGTACGGCACCTCAAATGACACGCGAGACAATGCTCTCCTTTGATATTTGCATTTTATCTCGATAATCAGATGTACATAAATAAGTGGATATGGTGATACAATTTCCGGTCGTCTCATAATCGGCGCACCGAAAAAGGATAATTTAAAAAAAAAAAATACCCGGCCGTAAAAAAATAATTTTATATATAAGTATTGTGACTCAGCATCGGTGTGATTTTCCTTTTACGAGGGCACATGCCTGTGATGTTCCCATTGCCCGCATTCTTTTGTTGTTGCTCTTGTGCTTGAATTTCGAATTTCATAAAAGCTTCGATGGAAAATTTAGTTTAGTATTCCATTTCCGATATATATACATCTCATTTTACAAGTTTGCTACGATAATATCTTGGTTTCTGCAACTTAAGCACTAGTGATTAATTTCTTAAAATTGATTCAATTCTGATTTTTGAAAAAAAAAAATCCTTAGAGGTGCGTTCGAGTCGTTCGGCTGCACGTTCTTGATGCTCCTTGTAAGTTGCGACCGCACCACAAAAACGGTGTTAACGAAACCACACCGGGCGGTAAGTACAACAACTAGTGCGGTACTAGAAAAACCACACGGCGTAATAATAAAATAGTGCCTTTGCGTGTCGGTTTCGATCGCCATGATAATTTAAATTTTTTTAAAAATAACACTTTATTTATGGTGGTGCAGTTGTTACCGAACATGCGGAAATTATGTAAGAAGCAAGACATAACGGCTGGTGTGTCCATAATACGGAAAGGCACACCTCCGGTCGTAAAATATTGCCGGTGGCGATGCGTTCACGCTATAACAACCGCCCCGGTGCGGATAGTTTGGTCAACGCACCACACAAAAATATTTTTTGAAGTAATATTTGTTGTTTTTATGGTGCATGAATTTTTTCCATGTTGCAGAGTAGGCGGTGCGTATTGACAGATCATCATAGGTAACGTTATTTGACTATTTTTTAGGCGCATCGAATGTTTTTTTTTTGTTTTTAGATAAAAGTTATATTTTATATATTTGTAAATAAATTTATCATTTAATAAAAAAAAAATAGGTTTTATGTCGAGAGAGAGTGATGTATTTATTATGTGAATCATTCAACAAATCAACGGAGAGAGGAAAGGCAACAGCAAGAGCATATGGAGGACAATTATAACATGATACAGGTGGGAGGCATGGGAGAGGGCTAATTTTGTACCCTCACTCTGTTAAATGCCACCGATTGCTCTTAAGGGAGGTAGGCCTCCTTAAGTTCTACGAGGAGTCTACATCCATGAAGGGGTACATTGGTTATTAATACAATTGATCTACAGAAGTGGGATGCCCATCGACGAGCTTTACGGTCGGTCTTCATCGATGATACCATCCCATTGAGGAAGGGCCATTTATTTTGTCTTGGCCTATCTGGAGAGAGCGAGGATTTACCCTAGTTCCCGGATGTCCCGTCGATTATGCGACAGGGAGTCGGTTTGGCTTTCTCCTAGAGATACATTAGGGATGATATACTTTCTCTGTGGAATTTTCGGGTGTGTGGTGGTCGACTACGCGACCGCCCCCGTTTGGTCGAGGAGGAGGTTCGGTGCCTCTCACTATTGCATCGACCATTGCACATTATATTACGCATGACGCGTATGGGTGGTTGCCCTCTTTTATTTTATGTTTGATTCTTTATTCCGGATGCCATGACTTGTTAGATGGTTTGCCATTTTTTTGCGACATTTTTTAAAACATTAGATAGATGTCGTTTCGTAGGCATGTGGAAGTTGAACTTCCCTTTTGCTTTAGAGTTATTTTGTTTATTTTTTGAGAGGTTTCGACCGAGGCCTACTTTTGTCCGCGCTAGCCTCGTGAAGGTGATGTTACATGCGGATGTAGATGTGGGGCAGAATGATGCTTGAGAGGTATGTTTGAGTATCCGACCATGATTTCTAGTGATGGAGGCGCTGGCAGTGTTGATGATCACATGTTTGTGATGGTGTTGTGTCCTTAAGCGGGTTTGGATTGGTGAAATTGTATGTATCCTCTTCTGAAATGGGACAACATAAGCTAGAAGTAATATTAGTGTTTTCTTTAAATTAATATAGCTTCATTTTATTGTCTTAATTAATTAGAATAAAATATATTCCTAACACTTTCTTTAACTTGTTTTATTAAATTATTTGACGAAATTGTCTAATTATTGTTGTGTACTATATATTTTTGTAGATATTGGCACATTTGTTTTGGGACATGATTCCACCCCACGACAATCTTGTAGATAGCGAGAAGATAGCGAGAGGCACATGAGATCGGGGACGACGGAGACCTCCTCGGGTGCGGATACTCGCGGGCATGTGGCGTAAGAGACGGACATTGATTCGGGATGGATTTGAGTGGCCCGACTATGTAGACTCTTGGTTGATGAGGAGTTTTCTCTGTAGCATTGAAGATCAAGAGTGATCGTCACCGCTACGAGCTCTAGAGGACATGCCCCACGATGTGATGAGCCTTATGCGTCGTATCGTTGGAGCTTCCGGGCTACTAGTAGCTAGGAGGGATAGGCGCCATGGAGATGCGCGCCAGCAAATCTTGAATCGTCATAGTCCACAGGGAGTGATGCGTATAGTAATCCACCTCCTCCTTTACTTCACCTCATATCAAAGATGAGCGGCCAACATCTAGTCGCGGCGGGCATCTTACCAGGTAGGCACCATTTGATGAGCACCTAGTGCGGCGTGAACACCATCTGACGAAGCACCTGCGACAGAAACACATCCATCTAATGAGCCGTATCCTTTGAGCATGCGCATACTCAGCAGCACACTCAGGTTAGTGACACATCATTAGCGCGGGGCACTATGGGCTAAGTAGGCCTCGATTAGTTATGTAAGTATTGATGTAGTACCCATAAATATTTGACATTTATATGGGTTCCTAACGCTACAATTAAGATATTTTTACATTATATATATATATATATATATATATATATATATATAATGCATGTATTTTATGTTCATGTTGAAGTGTACTTAATTTACATGTTGGTTTTCATCATAAATGTGTATTATTCGTTTAGATGCATTGTTATTTCCATCGTTTTATGGATAGATGTGTATGTTATAGCGACTATTTGACATGGAATATTACATTTGATGTTGTCATTGTGATGATGTTATACAATGTTTATGTTTTGTTAGATGATCATGATCACGATGATTAGATGATGTTAGCCCAATTTGATTGTGTATTTTAGAATATGATGTTTATCGCGATGGTTATCGCATTGTGAATTTTATTTTTAACATTAAATCATGATATTTATTAAATATTATGTATTGGTAATTGCATAAAATTAGTAATTTTAATTGTAATTGTATGTATCGTGATTGTAATTGTATGTAAAATTGCTGATTTATGGTGAAATTGTATGTGAAATTGTAAATTGTAATTGTAATTTTTAATTTTAATTGTATTGTGAAATTGTAAAATTGTAAAATTGTAATTGTAATTGTATGTATTGTCATGATTCAATTTTATTAAAATTATAAAATTTATACATTGTAAAATTGTAATTGTAATTGTATGTAAAATTATGTTACAATTATAATTGTATTGTGAAATTATGTAATTGTATGTATTGTCATAATTCAATTTATTAAAATTGTAAAATTTTGTAAAATTGTAAATTAATTATCATTTTGAACCATAACTACGGCAAGTAAAATATGTCCCTTACATATTGTTAAATTACCATAATTGTAAATTTGTAAATTTTTATGAATATAAATATTGTAAAATATTAAATCTAGAATAATATGAATTTTGTAACATAATAAAGTTTATAAAATAATGCATATAAATTCATGTTTAGAATTATCATTATTTTATTATAATCTTACATACCAAAATAACATACATTAATACATTTTTTTTAAATTTTGAAGAAATCATTCATATATATATATATATATATATATATATATAATAGGGTCATTTATTTAAATGTGATATAGTAGAAAAATTGTTCAAAGCAGTACGAGTAGTTGTATTATTTTTAGGAATTGACATAAAAAGAAATTGATACAATGCATTACTTCAGAGATTAACAATTGCAAATTATCAAGTGAAATGATTTTAACATTAACACCTTTAAAACCAATTAATGTTAGAGCGCAGCACATTAAAATCAACGAAAAAAATACACAACAGCAAATAAACATGCACGGAAGACACGATCATTAACGTGGTTCACCCAAACCTCTGGGCTAATTTTTGTAAAGGGGCATTGAGTCTGTCTTCAAATAGGAGATTACAATTCTCACACACTCTCCTAAAAACATCCGTGTGGCTATGTTATAGGGAGGAATCTAACGACTCTCAACTCAAATTTAGCTGCATTAACTCCCCTCCCAACAAAGCCGGAGTTAATCTAGCAACAATTTCCTAATTTTTTGTCACCTATTTGAGATTTTTCTATTCTATTTCAAAACGGAAAATCTCAACAATCTCCACCTTGACAACAATTGGCACGATGCTTACTGTTCTTTATTATTTATCTTGCATGACCGAGAAGCCAAACACCAACGCGGCTTCTCCAACAAAAATGGTTCATGAACATGTACGCACAATTTTCCTTTGTGTACACCTTTCAAGAGGGAACTCACTAGGTAATAACACAATAACACAAAATGGTACTTAACGGAATATGCTTTGATTTACTATGATGACGGATTCTTCGCCAAATATATTGCTTTGACTATCACAAAGTAACACGATGTTGTCGTAGCCTACAAATTCACCAACAAACCTTTCAACGGAACCTCTTTGCAAGCATGCGAAATAATGACGTATTACTGTACTTGATGATGGATAATAACAATGTTTTGTAGCTTAGACATCCATTAATAGCTCCACTGCAAGAGTAAAGGCATTGCTGCAAAGTTGACGTATTCTCTTATCAAAATCACACCGTCAGAATCAACATATCCCATAGACATATTCCTTTGCTCTTGTTGTAGTGATACAATAACTACTTGTGCCTCTCAATTAAAACTGCCCATTCGCACAGCACGACTTCGGTGTTCTTTACCCGGTTGCCATGTGCGGTTGACAACCCCAAGCTTGCATGTGAAATATAAATTCGATACAAACCATCGCATACATCGAACATCCTACTACGTGCTTTATATGGAATTGAGACATATAATCCCCCTTTTCTTCATCTGTATTAGGACGCAAACCCGAAGAAAGCTTGAAATGGGAAGCGAAAAGGAGGCAGCACGGGCTTCACATTATTCATACCAAACCTCAAAAGTATTTTCTCAACATGTCTGTTGTGATAGCACGGCTACCATTGCTCACATCTCAAAAATCTCCATGCCCAAAGTAAATGTTGCTTGCTCCTAGAATCTGCCATATCAAATGTCCTTGCCATGCGAGTCTTCAACATTTGATTTCTTCAATGCTTTTGCTTGCTAAAAGCATATCGTCAACATACAACACTAAGATAATGAACATGCCATTTTCCAATTGCTTGAAATACACACAATGATCATATTCACTTCTAACATATTTCGACTCAACATGAAAGAATCAAAACTTCTTATACCACTGCCAGAAGCGACGCAGGTATATAATGACTTCTTGAGCACTGCGGACAAATTTCTTGTTGCGATCTTTGGTTCAAACCCCTTCGGTTGTTCCATATAAATTTCCTCATCCATGATCTCCATGTCGCTTGATCTTAACATCTAGTTGCTTTGTAACTCCTAAATCAAACAAAGCAACTGGCTAGCAAAAATTCAAATTGAAACTATTTTAACCACTTGGTGAAAAAATCTCATGAAAGTCAATACCGGCTTGCGAAGAAAACCCCTTTTGCAACCGATGTGCCCTGTACTGTCCTCAGTATCATTCACACCCCGTTTCGGCTGTCGGCCATTTACACCCCACGATTTCCTGTCTTTGAGCTCAACGAGATCCCATGGCCGTTCTTACTCGAAGCCATCATTTCGTCCTTCATGGTACTTTCCACTTGTCACTATTGAACCTTCTCTTTATTTTGATATACAGTTCATTGTCATCATGATAAATACAGGCGAAGTAACATAATCATCACATATGCTTCTCGGTGGCCGTTTGATTCTTGTCGACCTCCTTAAGGATGTTTCGTTGCTTCCTCGATTGGTGACACCACCTTAGGGACTTCTTTTTGACCCGATATAAGGGCTGTTTACGCTCTATATACGAACCACATTTCATAACTAGTATCTGAAACTTGTTCATGACTAGAATGCGAACTATGGTCATCATGTGACTATCATTTAGAAGTCTTGTCGGCCAGATATGCGAAAATCAAATACATCATCACCATTTCAATTTTCTATCTACATCTAGCGTACGAGAGGAGATTAATTAAACTTTGCATCTCTGTTGATGATGATTTTGCGGAGGTAGTAGGATCCCCAAATCTATATCCCCTTGTTCCAACTTCACCCAACAAAAGACATACCTTTTGAACTTGGATCTAAATTAGTTGTTGATGTTTAGGCACTCGACATATGCATCACAACCAAACACTACGGTTAGAATAATGCAAGGGTGTCCTTTCCCACCTCTTGTGGGTACACCGTCTGTGGCCCGTCGATGGAGATCGGTTTATCACATAACAAAAATTTGTTGCCACGGCTCCAAATCCCTAACTCCTTACGCTTTAGGCGTTACTCGGCCTCCTTGCTCTCTCTAGAAAAGTCACATTCCGCTACGTTCGACAACTCCATTTCTTGGGAAGTATAGCAAGTAGTCTTATGTCTCTCGATCTGCATCCTTGCAATGTTTGTCAAACTCCTTGGAAGTAAACTCACCACCATTGTCGGTTCTTCGCTTGTTTATTGTTCTACCGGTCTTTGACATTTCTCTGCTTCCTCCGCCCCAACGAAAGCGGAAAAAACATCGAGACTTTCTTTTCAGCATGTAGACCCACCTTCCTAGAAAAGTCATCGTCGACGATACAAATACGAACCACCATATGAAGAAATTTTGTAGGGTTGGACCCCAAACATGCAGTGAATATATCCAGTATCCCTTTACTAGTATGTTTTTGTTTTAGAGTTTTTTGTTTACTTTGTTTTCCAAACCAAGCAATGCTTCTGAAATCTAACTTTCCGGACCTTAGATTAGGAAGTAACTTTGATCGACCAAAATTTTCAACCCTCTTTCGCTCTGCTTATGGTGACCTTTGATGCCATGGCGAATGGAACCTCTTGTCATGTTCCAGGACACGGTAGACACATGGGCGACCTCATTCTTCCTTCTATTTGAAACAGTTCCTACTTTCTTAGCTTTCATTACTAGTAAATACCTTTATATATTTTCATAACTCCACCTTGAATTGATTTCCTGTCATTCATGTCGTGCTCCCGATTTGAGGTCGTTTTCCTTAAGTGCGGAACATGTCTCCCTTATTAATATTCTGCGTTCTTGCCATCAAACATTTGCGGTTGTATACTTCCTATCCCAACAATATTAGATGTGACATCATTACCCATGTACACGACTCCATCATTAAGCCCAGTCTATATGTCTTAAACCATTCTCTATGAATACACATGTGGTTTGATGCACCGAGAATCTAACAACCAATGTTGATCATGATTTGACATATTAACGGACCAATACTTCGTCGCTCATACCTGAACCAGATGCCGAACCTGTATCTGTCGCATTTGCCTCCTTCTTTTCTGTCGAAGAGTCTGCTTTAGAAGTTTGCTGCTGTCGCTTCCAGCAGTCCTTCTTCAGGTGTTCATCTTTCCCACAATGCCAGCACTTCACCTTTGTCTTCTTTCCTTTAGACTTTGAACGAGAGTCGCTATGCTTTCCCCCGGAGTGTCTCTCTCTCGAGCGACCTCTGGCCATCATTACCTCTGATGTAGAGGTGTCTGCATTCGACCTCTTCCTCGTCTCCTCAGCCTCGGACAACAAGGCTCCAAGCACATCGTTCTCAAAACAGACACTTTGAGTTTTTGCCATCTAGTTTCAGCAAAAAAACACAGTAATCTCCAGAACCAATTTTCAAATAAAGAATGCCCTTTTAATTAAAAAATGCCTTTAAAAAAAAAAATTGCCCTTGCCTTCCTTTAAGTGCCTTTCCTTTAAGTCCCTCTCACTGCCCTTTTAAAAAAAACCTTCACCTTTCTTTCATACCATATGCAAATGGTATTAAACTCCACCTTAAAAAATGGCCTAAATACCATATACACATGGCATATTATAATTTAAACAAAGTCCATTTAAAATCGATTACATACTTTTATAAAGCCTCTTTTAAATCGATTTACCATATGCCATATGCACTTCCTTTTATACCATATGCCTTATATACTCAAAATGGATATCGATTTAATAATATCCATTTACCTTGAAAAACCATTCGGAAGCATATGGATATCGATTTAATAAGGATATCGATTTAAATAGAATTCAAAATTCACATCGATTTAAAAAGGTGTATTGAAACAAATTGACTTGTTGGAATTCGGTTCCGCGCCAATTCCAGAAAAAATTCAACACTTCTCCACGCAAACTCAACGCTGACTGTGTTAATTTATTCCGCAAAAAACAAAATTGATTTGTATGAACCTTGAGAATGGCAGCGTTGCAAAATAGGTACAGAACGCAGATTGTAGGGCATTCAGCGCAGCTCCAGCTCAACGCTCTCGGCATGCGCAGGTCCAGGTAGATATCAAGCGCTGTCAACGCTGCAATTCGCACCAGCAATTCACTGCGCGTTCTCAGGAAGCTGCAACCTCCACGCGCAGAAACATCTGGAAATAAATACAGCTACTCGTACTCTGTAGATGATCTCAAAAAACCGCGTGCTTCTCCTCAAAAAATGCTTTTCACAAATTTCACCATGTCAACATTAAATAATCTTCCCATGACAAAGTCTACGGGCACATTGATGATATATTGAATTTAGTAATGTGAGTACAGACGAATCTAAAAAATAAGAAACGCAACCTTTCTAAATCAACAGAAACTCGCTTCCTTTCATGGTGCAAATAATTACAGAAGCACATCATTGGCAACGAGAGTTATCGAAGTAACTTCACGTGAAGTCCTCCACCGCCATGCGTTCTTCGACCGACGCGCTTCACCCAGCACCAGTGCTCACTGTCCACGCAGTTTGAATGGACTGTTGAATTGACAGCTCCAGCACTCACAAACCAGCACGCACCTTCGGAACTCCACGCAGCTGGTAAACGACCTCTACGCACAGCAACGCACTCCAACAGAATCTCTGATACCAATTGTTAGAGCGCAGCACATTAAATCAACGAAAAAACCACACAACAGCAAATAAACATGCACAGGAAGACACAGTCATTAACGTGGTTCACCCAAACCTCCTGGGCTACGTCCACACAACAGGGCATTGGCAGTCTTATTATTTCAAATAGGAGATTACAATTCTCACACACTCTCCTAAAAACATCCGTATGGCTATTTGTTATATAGCAGGAGAATCTAACAGCTCTCAACTCAAATTTAGCTAGCATTAACTCCCTCCCAACAAACTGGAGTTAATCTAGCAACAATTTCCTAATTTTTGTCACCTACTGAGATTTTTCCTATTCTATTCAAAACAGAAAATCTCAACAATTAATTCAAAATACATATAATAATGTTTGGAAAAAAAGAGTCTTAGTTATAAGTTTAAGTCCTCTTATTTATAAAAACCCATCCTAAATAGTATAAATGATGAAATAACACATGTACCATATCACTCTCTGTTCTCATGATCACTCTCATTATCTTCCATCTCACTTGGCATGATAACACTATTTTTCTCAAAAATATGTTTTGATCTAGGGTCATGTCTCAATACGAACCACCAATCTCTATCCAACACATCTAGGTAAAAAAACACATGGTTGCAGTGTTTGGGGAAAACATAAGGCTCCTACTTTCGTGATCTTGCTTTAAATAATTCCAATCAAAGGTGTCCCACCACTTTCACCTAAAAATAACACATTGGAAATAAGAGAAGTCCACTTCAATGATCTCTTATATCTTTCCAATGTAACCTAATGTCCCTCGTACTAGGTTTTGATCACGGTGGATAGCTCGACTAGATTGATCGAACTTGACTTCCACTCCACATTCTTGTGTCATGTGTCCATCATCGATATTTTTTGTGCAAAAATGGTGTCCATATGCCCACATAGACGAGAACAGATGCACCTATAATTTTTTTTTAAAACCATAGAGTCATGTGTCTAATAACCCAACTGTTAAAATATATAAACTATATATGTTACATTTCAAAGGTGCATTATTAAGTTTAAAATGTACATAAATATATTATTACTGAGTTGTTGCACCCAATCCCTACATTTAGCGCATCCTCTTCATCACGCAGGTAATGATCGATTGCACCATATTTCTCTCTGACTTGGTCAGCAACCCAACTGTTGGGGCATATAATTGGCATATTTTCTTTTAAATGATCAAGATAAGGCACACTTCTACCATTCAATAGTTTGAATTCTTTCCTGTCACTATCCCATTTCATCCTCTTTTGTTCGTACAATGCGACCCATGGTTGTGTCACTTCAGAATTGTAAAGAAACAAATTATTGATTGCTACAATTTCTGCATTCGATGATGAAATCAAACTGACATATAGTACATGTGAGATCAAAACATACATTATATCAAAGTTCAACGTGAATATTTACTTTGTGTAAATTTTAAAAATTATAAGTCGCTTACTCTTTATCAAACACCTTTTTCCATTCGTTTGGAGAAGCTCCCCTTCTCTTTTGTCTTCATCCCTTTCATCGTCTCAAATCACCGCACTTGGCGTGTTGTCGATTTTCTTGATGTACTCACTGGCATAATAGAAAGACTCATACGATATGTGCCCCTCTTCCATAGACCGTTCGGGTTTTACCCTTTATCGATCAAAACCTTTCAATCTCTTCATGTACCTCTCTAAGAAGAACATCCAAAGGAAAAAAACCACCCCAACTAATTCAACCTCATCTACTAGGTGGATTAGAAGACAAACCTGCAAGTCCATGAAAATCATCAGCAATTCCTTCTCAAACATAAAAACAATATCAAACATCTCTTAACGGCACCATGGAATGCTAGCCACATGAATCTCCTTTGACGTGATCCAACGTACAAATGCAGATAATTTAGATATGGCACGTCCTAGGTCTTGGGGGAAGTCATGTTTCACACACCCACGTACGAACAAAGGATAATGACACTGCAAATTTATAAACACATGCAATAACATACAAAATTAGTTATGTTTTATGATCCCATGGGATAAAAATTATTAATATAACAAATAATAAAATCATGATTTTTGACATTATACATACTATTTGAAGATTCAAATGTTGATGCGATTTCAACCACGACAAATGGTCTTCCACGGTGAAGCAACGCTATAGTGAAGACCTATATGAAGATGGAACCCTCATACCCATTATAAATTCCTTTTCCAAAGAAAGATCATCTTTTTTTAAAATCCATGGGACATCACCTTATTTGAAATACCAATTAGAGGGACTAGCCTGTGATCCTGTAGTTTCTATTTGTCTTGACCAATGTTTATTTTTAGTTTTTGAAATAATAAGATCTTTCCTAACAACCAATGTGTCACTTTGTTTCGATGATATGTTCCTCCATAAAGAAGATGAAACATTTTTTAAATATATGCATGGGATCTAATAAGTGGGTAATCTTAAGATGCTCCCAATATGGGAGGTTATAAATATAGATTTCCTTTTCATCCCAATGGGAAATTTATCAACATAGGTGTCGAAGAATTCCAAATCATTAAACATAGGCTCCCCATTTGAATCGAACATTTCTATGAATTCCTTCTCCTTCTCTCTCTCATATGCTCGAAGCCATTCATCTAGTGTCGTTATTGCAGGCCTTTGGATTATCTCTTGTTTACCATTGAAAGCGGATGTTGCTCTTCTGTAAGGATGTTCTTCTGGGAGAAATACCCTGGACCAGTCATACAATAGCTTTCGTAGGTCATTGGACCATCTATCTTTTAGAGAATGTCCAAAAAATTTACATCCATAACACCCTTTTGTTACAAGACCTGCGAAATTATTGTATATAATATGCATGGCACATTAAAGAATATCATGAAGATCAGAACATTACAACGAATTAAATTAATATGTGAAAGAATATTGTTACGGATATAAAAAAATAAATAAACATGTAATTTACCAGTGTAAACTCCTAAGCATGGATAATCGTGTGTCGTGTAAGCACATGTGCCATACAACATAAAACTCCTCTCTACTGCGATGGGTATTGATTCATCGTATACATTTATCCCATCCCACAATTCCTTCAATTCATCTACCAGTGGTTATAAGTAGACATCCATATTCTTCACTTGTCTTCTACTAGGGACTATGAGAGCCAACATAAGATGTTCATTCTTCACAGAAAACCATGGGGGGATATTGTTATTGATCACTACTACAGGCCAAACAGAATAGTTGGTGTTCTGGAGCGAATATGAGTTGACGCAATCCATGGCTATGCTGAGTCATAAAATCATACTTCATCCTTGAATTTTTCGGGCCATGTATCCTCTATATCCTTCATGGCTATTGAATCTTTTGGGATTCACATAACTCCCAACTCACTTCTGTGTGAGGCATGCCATCCCTGCAACATAGCTGATTCTTTGCAACAAAAGAACCTTTGAATCCTTAGGATTATAGGCATGTGCCTCAATATCTTAAAAGGATAACCATGTCATTTACCCTTCTTTTTTAATTTATCATACGTGTCATGCCCACATTTCGGGCATGTCTCTTTGTCTGCATATTATCCTCTATATAGAATATAATCATTTGTACATGCATGATATGATATGCACTCAACAGCCAACATTTTCAGCAATTTGTTTTCCTCTTCGCAACTACCAGGCAAGACTTTATCACTCGGAAGAACCTTATCTTTGAATAACTTGTAGTTGGTGGAAAATATTAAATGTACTATGCCAACAATTATTAACGTTCATAAAATTGACCATTTGTAATGTTGATTGTGTGAAAATATTTATCTAAATATAAAGGACTTGATGGTGAATTACCTCAAAATTTCCGAGAAACATGCATTCGATAAGCCAACTTTGCTTTCAAGTTGTACAATAAAATCGTTGTCCCCAACTGGGTAGACTTTGACTAACCGCTAGGTCCAAAGAGAGGGGTGGTGTAAGCAATTTTAAGGCTTTCAAAAAAGGTATCAACAATATGAGCATCATCCCCTAACTGATCATCGTTCTGGAATGCATCTAGCAACATTGTCTCCATGGCAGTCATATCCCTTAAGTAATAATCCATACCAACCTCTATTTGACTGCCTCCATTTCCATATTTTGAAGAACTACTATTGTTGTAGTCATTCCTAATTGGTGAATCTGGATGTAGTTGGAATTGAATAGGTTGTTGATTCAACCATTCTTGGTATCATTCCTCTCTGAGTTTTCCTCTTAATTCAACCTTCTCTCAATTTGAAATTATCGTGGGGTGCAACAGAAGATGGTAGGTAGGTGGCTCATCATCACTAGAATCCTAATAATTTCAAAAAATATATCTGAACATGATTAGTAAAAAATCGATGATATCAATTAGTAAGCACACCAATGCATGATTAATTGGTTTGACGTTGAAATAATTACATTATACCAAATAATTATTACCATCATTGTCCCAGGATTATGGCTATAAGATGGCATGCTACAATTGGCAGGATGAAGCAGTTGTCCATTTTCATCTACCAATTACGCCTTGCGGTATGCTACTCCTGATAAGAGCTTTTGACGTTTTGGAACTGTTTGAATATTTTGTGCGTCTGAACTCGATTCTAAATCTGCATGAACTTGCAAATTTGTATACATTAATTTTATTCAGCTGATTGACATGGATAAAATAAATAAATTCAAAATTAGACGATGAAAATATAAATAAAATCTGAAGTAATTAAGTTTGGATATGGATAAGGAGAAATCTGCGATGGACTTTGAGAAATATTATGGAACGAGTTGGATTTTGAATAATTATCCATTTTATATAATTATGAGATTTAATCCCTACATTTGAGAAAAATGAATAATAAATTTTGATATACATACCTAAAAGTAATTTTGGTGCTTTAAAAAAGGAGTTATTGTTATCAGTGCTAATGTACTGTTAACCGCATTGGTGTGATTTTATTACTGGATGCACCGATTCTTTTAGTTAACAAACACACCGAATCTTGGGGAAAAAAAAGTGCAACTTATTTTTTTGAAGTGAAAAAAGCAGTAAACTAAAAAAATGAGTGATAAATGATTTTCAAAAATCTAATTTCATAAGAAGTTCTTTAAATAGTGAAAGCTATTCATTATTTCATTATTTTTGCAAAAAATTTCAGGAAGGGATTTGCATGAGAGACATACCTGGAACAAGAGGGCATTGTGGAGCAGAAAAAAAATTTGAACATCAACACTATTCAGAGAATCAAAATTTGAAACAACTGGTGATTCACACAAAAACCCTGTAATATAGTATTAAAAATGTTAAATTTTACTGTAATAATTGTTTTTTTTACAGTTTCTGTTAGATTTAATACATTCATAGTAAAAAATTTAAATTTTGCTATGAATTTTACTAATAAAATCATTTACAATCTCTATTCCTATTAACATTTCATTAAAATTCAGAAAAAAAAAAAACAAAAGAAAATCCATTCTTATGTTAAACCCTTGCTTCTTCTTGTATATGTGACTTCACAATTAGGGATTTTTCATTTTTGATTTATATGGTTTGTATATATATATATATATATATGCCATCTAACCTGCGTGATCACTTACAGAGTCGGATCCCAATCCCTGTCAGCCCTTGCACGATTTAAAAAAAAACAACGTTTGTTAATTGGTGCACACTGTTTAAAATAGTGCACCAGTGCATGATTTTAGTATAACACACCGGACGTGTATTAACAAAAAATATTGTTTGATAAAAACAATTTTTTATTAATTTATGTTTATGTTAATCGGTGCTCCGGTATTAATATAACACACCGAGTCTTCTATAATTGACAGAGAGCACTATACATTGTTTCTACTGTATTGGTAGTGTGTTTATAAGAACCTACCGCACCGTTTTTGAAGATTAAGTTGTGAAAGTCACATTGGGTGTTTAATTTAGATAGATGCACCATTTTCTTGATTTGTTTTTTACCTGAAAAGTATGTGATTTATTTATAAAATATATTAATGAATGGTATAGGTTTTATATTGATAAAGAAATGGATGACAAGGGTTCAAGTAACAAAAATACTAATAGCACATCCAGAAAAGCAAAAAAGGAAATTTATTTGTAAATTCTTTACAAAAAATATTATTTTTGAACTATATGTAAGATTAACTAATATGTATTGTTTAGTGTGTATCATGTAGAGCCACAAAATGACGAAGCTCGATAAGATTATTTCTAATATAAGACCAGAAGAGCATAAAAAATTGATAGAAAAATTGTAGAAGGATGAATCAGGTGAATGAAAAAAATACTATCGATCCAATATGAGATTTTTTTTTTAATTTTCATTAATAATATACTTAAAAATATTAGATAACATGTTTCAAACAATCTATTAATTCAAATATATTTAATGTTCTACAGAGACCAACAACAAAGAAAATGAATGTTCTTCTAAGAAAAGAAAAAAACAGAACATGCAAATGAAAATGAATTGCTCCTTAGCTCATTTGGAGAGGTGCTGGAGGTTAACGAAAGGGGGAAAAACTTTTACAAAACTTTGAGGGATCTAGTGGAACGAATGGATAGACGTTCTTTCCACTTACAATACAAAAATCAATCCAATAATTCCAAGGACCAAATTTTATTTAAAATTCAGGAAGAGTTTCCATAGAATTAGTCAATGAGACATGTCAGACTTTTAATAGAAAAAACATACAACAACAAAAAAAGAAGGATTGAAAAACTAATATTCCTTTAAATGTTTTTCTATAATTATATGTATATATTACTATAAAACAATCATTTTTAAATATCAATTTGTTTATATTTAGTTTTCTTATATCAATATAAAAAATAAATAGTTTATTGTCATGTTATTTTTTTAGGAAGACTATGAAAATCTCAAAGGATGAATGAGCTAATATTAGAAACATTCTAGTAGGAATGTCCAAAAAGGTGTACAAGGAAATGGTCAAAGAAATGGACATAATTGCATTTCATGAGGAGCCATCTCAACAACAACGTGCTTCAAATGTAATATGTAATCATTAAATTTTTCGATTATGTACACAAAATAAATAATTTAGCATTAAATATTAGTTTTTAAGTATTTTCTTGCAGAAAAAAAGAAAGGAAATGGAACCCATTTAGCACATAAAACATGACGACAAGGAAGAAAATGGTTGATATCTAAGTTTTTGAGTAATTGTTACTTCCTTATCACAACTTAACTAGATTTCATTTTTGTATATTTTAAGTTGTTTTACAACAATCATCATAGAATGTCTTCAAATAGGCGCTAACATAAAAAGAAGAACCACCAGAAGAATTGTTTGACATTGGGTTACATATGGGTTGTCAGTATATGTTGGCACATCATAAATTAATTGTGGAATTTGTAAGTATTTATCTTGTTTTACTTAGTTTTGTCTATAATTAATGGAACAAAAAAATATTTTATATTAAATCTATGATTTGTTATGGGGTATAAAACTTGCAGGAAACAAAGTATGGAACTGCGCCAACAAATGAATTGTTGAAAGAAGGCATGAAATTTGGTTTTGAAAGATTTTGTATAGTTCACAAGTCAATTCTTGTTATGGTACATTTATTTTCGATTTGCATTGATGTATATTATTTAATATTGCAATTTTCGTTACCATCACTAATGTAGTTACACTCATTACACTTTATTTTTATGTTTATAGTTGGAACTTGAAGAAGAAGAAAACAATCAACACAATGAACAAAAAACTCCTCCAAATAACCCAAGTCATGGAAGTAGCTCGAGCAATGACAACGATTCCAACGAAGAATGACGATCAATATGTTTGGATATCAAAGCAAGTTGTTGTATTCTTTGAAATATTTGTATGTTAAATCAGACATTTTGTTTAATATAATGGACATAGTGTCCCAATTGAAAGAAAAATGGATACCAATAACTTCCCCATTTTGTTTGAAAAAGAGTGTCTTATATATATATGTTTTAGCTTATTCTATTGTGTTCTCCATTTTCGCTGTGAAATGTTACACCACTGATTAAATATATGGGGGATTAAGTATTATAATGAAGAGATGTGAAATCTGATGATATGATATAAAAAAATCATCCCAACATCACATTCAAATGCACTAATAAAAATTTAATTTATATGAATACTGTTATAAGATATGTGTTGACTTTTGATGAATAATGAATTTTAAAAAATCACAATAATTACACTGTCATGGGTCAATGTTTCTAAAAAACAGAAAATGAACACCAGTGCGTGTGTATGATACTGTGCACCGGTGCGTTTTTACGACCTTTGAGCACACACCAAATACCAATACCAATTAGAACGCTTGGTGCGCTTTATCGATGACTATGACCCGAGTAGATAGGCATTGCATGCACCAGTATGGTTTGTCTTTAACGCACTGGTGCATTTTACGACTTAACGACCCGATGCGTTTTTACACCTTAATGGCCCAGTGCATTTTTACACCTTAACGAGCGCCGGTGCATGCACCTTCTATCATCTCAGTGCGTATTTTTTCGTGACATGCACCGAGACATTTCTAAACGCCCTGGGGCTTCCGAAATTTGTTTTCCATCCTGATGCTTGGTATTTTTACAGTACCAGTGCATACAAGTTAAAACGCAATGATGCATTCACACATGAAGCACGCACTGATAAGAAATACGTCCGTAAAAACCTCCGGCCGCCCAGTTTTTTTTAGTTGTGTTGAAGTTCCGTTAGAAGCTCCATCAAAACCTTTGTTACCAAAAACAAATGTTGTAGAAAATGTTTTTTTGACAATTTTGGCCAATTTTATAACACTAAAAACCTCCTTTATAACCTTCGCTAGAGGGTCTTTTCCTTGTAGTGCCTCTTTCACGTCACCTGTCTTTGAGTTAGTCCTTAATTAATTCATTTTTCATACTCAAAATACTGATACTTGTTTTGTATCATTGATGGGGGACACATCAAGGCCCTCCTGTGACAAGTCACTTCCTATCGACTTCAACACATTATCTAGGAAGTTGAATTAGAAACTTCCTTTAGTGTCTTGGAACTTGCATGCCTCAATGGCAGGTCTCCTCGCTTTTGACGAAAGGTTACATCATTATTCCTTGATCAAAATATTCTATGAGTGTTCAACTACAGACCATTCATTCACACTTCATAGATTGTACTAGTGTACCTTGAGAAACATTGACATTACTGGTGGTTTATTTAGAATTAGTTAGTGATTCTCATTATTGACCGATAATTATATGGTGTCTGCCATGTTCGACTTCAACATTTTCATTCACATTGTTAGACTCATACTATCAAGACGCAGTGACGAAGAACTAGGATCTAGTTTCATCCATCCTTGTTGCATGGATTTTTCATGACTAATATACAAATTCATACTATATAATCATGGCTATGTTCATTCAGATTCTATTCGAGCATGCATCCATGATGTATGTCTAGTGGTCATGACTTAGATTTGTTCAGATGAATTTTTACACATTTCCATACTTAGGTCTATAATTATTAATATTTTATACAGAGTATGGGAATGCCTACCTTAGAGTTGATTTCATTATTATATTGTACTGTGATCCTTGATTTTCCACTTTCAGGTCTCCGACCAATTGATCTCTGATCGACACTTTCACATTATAAAGCACTTCAGCCCTCATACACAATTTCTGACTTTTCGCTTTAGGGGAAATATGTTACATGTCAATTTTTCACCATTAGGAGAATGAACCCATATCCATATCCCTCTTTATCCAAAGAACCCTTCTCAATAATCAGAAGAAAATCCATTATGAAGATCCCAAGAATATTAGATTACATTGCTTAAAACCCGTAATTTTAAGCAGTGTTACACCTTTCCTATAGAAAAACTTCGATACCGTAAGTTTAGTCATTGACACATGCACAAAGTAATGTATTGTTCTCCATTACAAAGTGAAACACCCTTTCAACAGGGGTAAACATAAAAAAATAAAGTCTAGAACCTTATTGAGGAATCTTCCCTCAACCAGCTAGACCCCAAGCTACTATTTTTTTGTACCTCAAGGCTCATCCCAGGAAGGATGGATCTTATCCCTTCTTATCATGGAAAAAATATCCTCTAATTGTGGATCTCATACCTTAGAAGATGGGCCTCCAACCTCACCTCCTCTCCTATAAATAGACTGCAAACTAAAGGAGTAGGGGTTGACTTTTTAGGTAATCTTATGCTGTAAATTGAAGAGTGAAGGCTTATTATTATAATAGGAAGAATTGGATATTTCTTGGAAGATATATTATGACATGAAGGCCAAAAAGGGTTTTAATCTTTTCTTCCCATTGGTAATACAAAATGCACTATTTTTCTCATACAATGTGTCCAATGTTTACATATGTATGTAAAAAATCATTGATCTTTTGGTTAGAAATGGCTTGAATTCATTTATATGTATATTGTATGCTTTGTTCTTGTGTTTTTTCTATCATTGCATATTCCATTTTATGGATTGAAAGTGGAGAATGATCTCAAGGAAACAAAGGATTAAAGGCTTATTTCGGTCATCGAGTAAGTTAACCTTTGAATGATTTTAGTATTTCTAAGAATAATTAGTGTATTTTGTCTTGATTGTTACTACTCCAAGCCTAGGGAAATCTTGTTATGTCTAGAGAACGAGATTCTTATTGATAACAACATGTTATGTAAAATATTTTAATGTCAACTAAATATATATTTATATATTGTTTTAAAAAAATGTATATATCATATAAAACAATTGAAAAAATAAGTTCTTATGGTTAAAATGTTTGAAGTAGTCTTACTATTTTACATTTTGATTATATATATATATATATATATATATATATAGTCAATTTTCATTTAAATCCAACAAATATTTTTTTGGACTTACACATTTAAGTTATGTACTCTATATATAATTTAAACGATGAAAAGTTACACATTGTTGCGTTGAGGCACTCTCGAGTGCGATATGGAAGAGTTATTGTAATGTCATGTATTGTCCTGTCCTTGTAAACATTTTGACTAGGTCAAATTACATAAAAATAAAAATAAAAGTAAAATAAAATAAAATAATTACAATTTTAAGTTATGTACTCTATATATCATTCAAAAATACAATTTAAACCATGAAATGATACAATGTTGCACTAAGAGATGTTCTCCAGCCCAATATGGAAGAGATAATATAGTGGTATGTCTTGTTCTGTCCTTTTAAACATTTTGATTGGGTCAAATTACATGAATATAAAAATAAAAATAAAAATAAAAATAAAATGAAGTAAACAATAATTATAATTATTAGTAAAAAAAGTTTACTCCTTAAAATTATATAAAAATAAAAATAAAAATTATATTAAACAAATTGATAACTATATTTATAGTTATAATTAATAATTAAACCAAACCTAGATCCATCTTAACTCTGGATCTACCAAGTGTTGAGAGGGATCAAATCTCTTATGGAGAGATAAAATCTCTTATGGTGCAAACCTCTTTTAGACTGAAAATAGTTTTGATCTCACTCGGCCCTTGGTAGATCAGAAGTTAAGATGGATCTAGTATATATATAGAGAGAACTATTATAGATTCATTAAGATATATCAAGGGAGAAGAGAGAAAGACTTTTCTTTTCAAAATTTACACTTTAAAAGAGGTCTCCACCTGAAAAGATTTGATCCATATCCATATATACATCTATATTACATTTAATTACAAAAAGTTAAAATTTTGTAAGTATATAATATATGATATTTAATTATAATTATCAAATAAAATAACATTAAGATATATTAAAACAATATTAACCTTGATATTTTAAATATAAATTTTTCATAAATTTCTTAAAAACTATATAAATAATTATAAATATCTAAAAATAAATTAATCAACCGATCACAACTTTCAAATCATAAAAAATAGTGCTATGACAAATAATGATATGATGAGAACCCAATAGTGATAAGATGAGAACCCTAACTTGGTATTTAAACGTGAGAAAAGGAATAAATCAATTAACCCCATTGTCAAATCATAACACCATTTGTTATAAAATGAGAAAAACGAATAAATCAATTGACCCCACTCTCAAATCATAACACCATTTGTTTTATCGTATTTAGACGAATAAAAATTGGATGAAATTTCCAAATACAATAAAACATAAATATTCGGAAAGATGATCGACTAAAAGAAAAATATTTAAAAAAATAAATTTCTGAATTATAAAAGCATAATAAATGAATAATATTATAATGATACTAATTTTTAAACTTAGAAAACTCGAGATTTCTAGTTAAGCTAATGAAGCCATAACTGCAAGAATCTGAAGACATAATACAAATTATACTAGCAATTGTACCAAGAGGTGCAAAGGAACGCTATAACGTTAATACGAGAAGTGGGGACACTGTGGAATGAAATAATCAAGTGAAATATATGGACAATGAAATACAATCCGGGTGAGGCTAATTTTAATTCAATTGTTGTGAATTTTCAAGTGAAAAAAAACCTGTAACTTGTGTGCAAAGTGTTCGAGTTCCCTCAATGGCGATCGAGGAGGGTTGAAAAAATTTCCCTGCATTTTGATTGATGTGTTGTGAAGGGAGGAATAGGATTTGTGGCTCGTCACCTTCTTTTGGAACTTCTAGAATCCGGTGAACCTCAATGATATGCTTGTTATTTTCACCATCAGTAATTTGATTCTTTCGCAGTTGAAATTATGTTCAAACAACTAACCCATGCCTTGTTGATCGAACCACATGACAAGACTCATGTCATGTAAAGAAGTCCTCAAAGCTAGCCATGACCACTGGATGTGATATGCATAGTGATAGATTTGACATACTGATCCAACTCAAAGTGAAGGAGTTCCAAAATTCATTCAAGCAAGATTGCAAAATCTTCAGATGCTTATGTGTGACTTGGCGTTCATTCCTAAGAAGGTCCACAACACCAGGTGCCACAAACATATCCAAAAAATTTTCATCAATCACATCAAATAGCTCCACTTCCAGTGCCACTACTAATTTTTCTCAACAAGGATTCAGGAAGCCATCAATCAGAGCGAATGGCACACTTTGTTCTATGAGGGCTTCATAGAACAAAATATGGTTTTCTATGGAATATACATGTGAATAACTCTAGTGGAATAGGTTTTCCATAAAATAAACTAATTTAATATTTTTATTATTTTTTTGGAATGAATTTTCTTCTTAGTGGTGGGCTACATTTATACGACTTAATTTAATGGGTATATTAAGTGTGACTTAATAATGTTCACAAAAGTAGCCAAATCTTGGGATTTGATCTTATGATTTTATATTTGTAATTCATAACACAAAACTAATTCATTCCATTAATACTTCTTTATGATTTATAGATGATAAATTGTTGGCCCTAGTTATGGAGCCTAACCTTGAGGGGATCAAGAGAATCAAATTAGCCCAACTTGAACCAACATCGTATAAACACTCTACGTTTTATATGCTTTTTCGAGCTTATTTTCCAATGCCTTTTTACCAAAATCCAGTAAAAAATGATTGAAATGGCAGATTTGAGTTGTTAAATATATACAAACGTAGTGCCCTAGGGTTTTTCACGGCTCTAAATATGTTCATACATTCAAAAATTCATTTCAAAGAACAAAAAATAGTGACATCACAATTTTTTTATTGTTAGATTCCAACAAAAAATACAAAAACATGGAACGATTAGACTTCACCATTAAAACCCATAACTTTCCCAAATTCTAGAGAAATGCCTTACATTTAACTTCTCAATTGGGTTTATTTAGGGTGGTTGGGAGGAATGATTTAGATCCCCGTCACCCAAGTTCAATTCATGCAAGTGCAACAATGAGCTTTGCAGTCTTTTTGTTCAAAATGAATAAATCTCTCATAAGAATAAAACATGTATATTCCAATATAGAATATAAAAGTAGTTCCACTTAGGAAAAAAAAAACCTTTACATTTAACTCAGAAATACTTAGCTTTGAGGGTTATCTCAGTTGTTCAAGTCTTTGTAGTTAAAGCACATTTGCTATTAGGATGCCTCGTAGTGAAAGCATGTTTGCTATTGAGAGGTCACAAATTCACATAGTATCATTTTATATACCTGTGCTCTTTCATTGTCATTCTTTTATTAATACATTATCTATCATATACTTTCACCATCTTTCTTTTATTAATACATTATCGTTCATATAATTTCACCATCATATATTTCCTTTCTCAAAATTCATATAATACAACTTTATTTTCTTAGACTTACACTTTTCTATCACTCATTTTCACCATCATATTTTCCTTTCTCTACATTCTTATAATACAACTTTATTTTATCGCACTTAAACATTTATATCCTTCTTTCTCCCATTTACATTCACTTAACCTCTCAAAAGATGCTTCCACATCATGGTGCAACCCCTCACGGAATTTTTCTAAAATAAATTTCCAAAAAAATCTCACAAAGTTCCTAGCCACACTTTGTTCCATTTAATAAAAAAAATTCCGCCCAACTCATGGATTTGTGAAGTATCAATTCTAGAACCACTCCAAGTTTTTGTGAAGTACCAACGCAGGCTCCTCATTTTCAAGGACCACACCATTAAATTGTTCTTTTAAAAACCTATTAAATTAAACCAAATATAAAAATATTATTGTGGTTTGTACTAGTTAAATAAATCCCAAAATCTCGATTAATGTTGAAGTAAACGAAGAGTTTAACTCAAACAAAACACATGTTTATAATTATAAATCAGAAGCGAAGGCATGTGTGATTGGCCAGAGGTAAATTCAAAAGGGAATATATGGGGCATGATTATAAGACATTATCCATCGGATTATCAGCCTCTGCATGAACCCAAACCCATATAATTGGCGAAAACCTTAAATTTTTTCTCCAATTTCAATCCAAATGCGCTCAACCATCACTCCAAAATTTGCCCGAATTGCTCCCAAATTATTTCCAATGCATATGTGAGACCCTTTTTCATTCGAATCCGTTGTAGATTTTAACGAGAACTGAGTGAATTCAGACAGAGCACCAGAGCTCAGGCACAATTAACTGTTTGCATGCTTTGAAAAATAAGATAGTAGAAATGATCGAATGAGCGCCCAATGTGCCTCTAGCCCTTTTACTGTTCTCTTTTTTGGCTACACTGTGTTAACATCCACATCCATGTCCACCATTTCTACCATTGTAGCAACTGCCAACGCCTCTCAACGAACACCTTACCAGAGGCAGGTGTCTTCTCCCTATTCTTCTTTATCCCCATGATTAAATACAGTATCAGAGATACACGCTAACGCAATGCAATTATGTTTGACATAACAGAAAGAGCTCGATGCACCGAGGTGAAACGGGTTGAAAGAGTCAACATGTGTCAGATTTTAATTTTCTAGAAAGATGAAAATAAAGTTTTCTTATTGACTGGGGTGAACAGTGTTTGCTCACTCCAAGCCCTCAAAGAAAACGCTTCCGATGTAAAAATAACATTAATGCTATAAAATTATAAATATGTGTAAAAAAATAATGTTCTTCTTTCTTATTTCTTGTAATACAAGTAATAGCAAGGCCACGTTAAGAATTATTTAATCTATTTTGAAAATAAATAATTAAATCAATTAGGTAAAAATATTTTAATTATGATTTTGAGCTATTTAACAAATGAGACGAGATTTTATTTTTGAAAATATACATGTTTTAATTTCGAGGGATTATGGATTCTCTATAAGAAATTATTATATCAATGATCATCATGTTAATTGAGGGAATTGAATCTCGGTAAGAAAAATCCCAAACATTCCTCTAACCACTTAAAATAAATATAATTGATAAAATTATATCTTTGAGTTGTCACATGAACTAAATACTTTAATTACAGCAAATGACTTGTAGATACTTAGTGCAACAAGAACTTCATATGTATTAATGACATCATTCATTTTGCAACTACCCTTGTGAGAGCTCACACAAAACATATATCTATTAAACTAAATGGAAATTCACATGGAGTAAAATATATGACACTCAATGCATTGTCACATGTTAAGAAATCAATAGAATAATTTGTGTGTTTTATGTAATTTTATATGATATTTTATATAATAGATAATATTTGAAGTAATGCTTCCATGTGTGTCATGTGATTACAAATTGTCATTGTGAGTCCCAAGGTGTCAAGATCAAAGTTATTGTTTCTTATGTGTATGAGTTGTAGTTGTTTCATGTCCGATTCATATATCCACTTTCTTAGGATCTAGATTCATCGAAGTCAATGATTTAAATCCTATATATGTAATTATTGTGATCAATAAAGAGTATGGTGTGTGGTTTTGTGTTGTGTGTAATTTCTCTATTTCATATTTATAACATGGTATCAGAGCCTGATCTAGCTTGATTCCCTTACGGGAAGGCTAGGAAAATGTGAGGGAGTCTTGAGTGTTATTGTTATATACATAGATTAATGTAGGTGTGTGGATTTGATTTATGTTGTGAACTTTATTTCTCCCTGTTTAGATCTCTGTGTGTGTGTGTGAGTGAGTTTGGTTTTGTAGATCTGTATGCAATGAATATCCAACATTCCACTCACTGTCTGCAAGCCTTCGAGACTCTTGTATTGGTCAGAATCCTTCCCATATCTTGCGTATGAACCGAGCATGATAATATGTAGTCCTGCAACTTCAAAAGAGGGTCACCACATTGTAATTGTTGCCATGGGAGAAAGATTGTGTGGGCAAAGAGGGGCTCTACATAAATTGCAATGATCTGATCATTAAAGAGTCAACTATTGAAGCCCGTGTTTCTTTTATATCTTAAATTCATGCACACCTCTTAGCGCGATCAAAGGTTGTGCGCGTATATCAAATTCTATAAGCCTGGGTATCCTGTTTCAACTATTTTATTCATATGCATGGATTTGACCAAGATTGCTCTCAAGACACCCATATCTGTCATTGAACGAGCTCATGAGAACAAAATTATGGCCATACCTTGATAAAAGGTTGCGAGATCGAATATGGTATGCACCAGCAAAGGTGACAGGCATATTACATGCATCAACTAGCATATCAGTCAGATGCTCTTTTTTGCAAGATGGAGATTTGTCCAGATTTTGACAACTCTTCTATGGCGTTGTTTTTTATTCGTATGTCAAGGAAATCCTGGCAGCATAGATCCAACATTCAAATTATTGCCTTATCATGATTTAAACTGATGAGAAGATTCTTGTTGTGTGGATCCTCACGATGAGATGGGAATATGATATTGTATTCACTACATGGGAGTCATTTCCCGGAACTGTAGACTAATGCCAAGGAAGAATGTGAAGCAAATGTGTGTGGTTTTCTGTTTTGAGAAGTAGTTAATTGTTTTTTTTGTCAAGGGTTTTGTTTCTTTCATTATTAAGCCATTTTTTTATATTTTTCTAATTAGTTAAATTTGTGCGGGTTCGATATTTATAGGTGTGCTATTATCCAAGTGTATTGTGCATAAATCAAATGATGCAGAACCACAAAGAACATGCCAATTATTGAATAAAATAATGTGACTCGTCATGTTATGGGATCATTGATTACAGGTTGTTCTTAATAAGGTTAAGCTGGTGTGACCCGTCGTGCTTCAGGAGCATTAGTATATGTTATTTTATACAAGGTCAAGTTGTAGAATTGTCTGCTGAAGACATTCTGTACCCATAATGCTATTGTAGATAGCCGATGAGGGTTATGGAGGGCCATGGATTCAATAGATGGTGGAAATTACATAGGATGGTTTAGTATCAAGACTGACCCATCATGCTTTGGAGGCCGAGAAGCGTCAATTTTGCAAAGTTCATCAACGATGGTCTAAAGCGGTTATGTCATAAATGGATAATGTGGGAAGCTCGAAAGTTTGGTGAAGAAAAGAGAAGAAACAATGAGATCTCAGAGTGGATGTGAGTGCTAGTGATGCCCATATCAAAAAAATATGACAAAGATTAGTATTGTTGTTGTAGTATGTGTTTTTCAATATTTGTTACATGTAAGCATTAAGGGAGGGTATTGGAAGTAATGTTTCCATGCATGTCATGTGATTACAAGTTTCCATTGTGAGTTTGGAGGTGTCAATTTATAATTTATTGTTTCTTATGTGTACGAGTGATCAGGGGCTCAGTTTTATGCTAAAAAATCAAAGTTCTTAGAATGGGTCAAAACTTGAATGACCACGTAGTGCTCGTCGTTTTGAATTTGGTGCACTTTGTTTTGCGCAAAATGGACTCCGTATGCTCCCGGAAATGAGTTATGTTCGCTTTGTTAATCAGGGAAAATTTGAAAAAAAAGGACAAACAGGTTGCTCAGTACTGTATTGCTAATGTGGAATGCTGACTCAGCTGGGTCACAATTTTGTCATTTTCCTCTAGCAAGTAAGGGACTACCAAGTGGCAAAATCACATTGTTTGAAAATTTTGGTTTGGTGGAAAGTTATGATTGGTTTAAATTTGGACCAATGGGGAGAGGACACGTGGTGGAGCCTGGGGCCGCCACGTGCCGTCCCCATGGTGGATCAAAATTTTGGTTTGAATTTCGGGTAGAGGCACCGAGGTTTGACCCCACAACCTCCCACACAACACACAAACCAACTACCATCACACCACACCAAAGGTCTTAACCATATTGGTTTTCCACACATATTTAAAGTTTTAAATTACCATTGTGAGGGGGAGAGGGGGCCAGCCCCAAACATATATGACCAGCAACATGACCACTAGCGGAGCTAACTCAAAAGCATGAATATTAACACTAATCCATCATTAAATTAATGCTTAAAACTCATTATTAGTGCTAATCCAGTTTAACACCACAAGTGTCATTTAAAGCACTAACCTCGATTAATTAGCGCTAATGCGCTTAATTATATTAATGAGGATCAATTTGGCGGTCCAATAACTTTAGCAGAACTGCTAGTTTAGTGCCAGCTAACTGGATTTAGATCAAGTTAGCTAAATTTTGGCTAGAAATTGTGGAGAAACTGGAAATGGTCATAAATTTTGGAGTTTTCGACCAAATCGGGGGAAAACGAGGCTAGATGACCATTTTTGGGCATTATAGACTCATTGACACATGTTTCAGGAGCATAAAAGCATTGTAAACACACTTTTGTCTTGAGGGGTCCTGACCCAGGTTCAGAGTTTATGGATAAACCAACGAACCCTCCAGCTACTGTCTCTTTTGGCAGTGATCTACTTGCGTAGACCAAAGTCTCACCTGAAGCAGTATGGGAGGGTGATGGAACCAGGTTTCTACACCCTGAGAGAGAATTTAATGCAGTAGTACTCAGAAAAACCCTAATTGATCTTCCACATATGTGCGCAGCGAGTTTATAACAGAATTATAGATCAACAGAATAATATATAAATGCTTGTATTTACTTAGCGTAAATAATGAATCAGAACCGAATCTTGATCTAATCAATGTAATAATTAACAGATGTCAATACTCATGCATAAACATATCAATTAGCTCTGTGCATTCATTAATAAGTAAACAAACAGTGTGATCTCATCAAAGCATAAACAACAAATATACACCTAACACAAAGAATTCGCCAAAATTGTTCCTTCTATTAATTCCTCATATATGTCAATACGTCAGCTTTCCTTTAGAAACCATTACAAACCCTTACAAACCCTTACAATCCCTTCTATGCACACAACCAGTGGAGTCCTCACACAGCCATGATTGGGTCTCCGTGCACACAAATCGCAGGAGCCTTTTACCCAACCCAAAACCCTTACAGACACAAAATGTTATCAATATCTCGTCAACTTATCTATGTCTTATTACTGCTTAGCTTAGACATAATATATCTATTTTTAATATGCCTAGCATGCAAATAATATGGTCTCAAACCATCGTTTGAGGCCCATAGTTTACATTTAAGCTTTATTATATCCAAAATTGGGGTGAAAATCCCTTTGACCACATCTTTGCAGTGCGCACATACAAACATACAAAAAACATATCTTTTGGAACTTGTGCCTCAGGGGACCCCACTCTAACAGGCCCCCAACACAAACATGTGACTCGTCCGGAGTCACTGAGGTGTTGCTACTGTCTCCTTGGTTTTTTATTTGAGTGTCTTGACAGAAGTTCAGAGAGGGAGAACTAACTCAAGGCTCTGCGCTGCTGCACCTCGCGCTTGTTGAACCCTCTTATCTGTCGTAGGCCCTTCAATGACCATCTCCATGCTGTGCTGGGTCTGTTGAATAATCTTGAGGGTGTTGTCTAGTGGCTGAGAGAGTTGCAACGCTTCCTTTGCCCACAGTTTCATATGTTCCTTGAGCACCTACTCCTTGGGGCACAAGTCTGCAATTTCTGCCCAGAGTATGCTACATTCTTGCAGATGAGCATTAGGGGAATTTTGAGGTCTAAAATGAGCCTCCTAAGAAAAATGTACAAAAAAAATAAAATTAAGATGAACAAGTAGGATTCAAGATGATGATGTCAGCCATGGGGGATGATTCACCTTTTCTTAATTAAAAGGGTAAAAATATTATAAAATAATAAAACTACTTTTTCAACTCGTATTTTCAACTTATCTCCCAAAGTTTTTACTCAATTTTCGAGCGGGAGTACTCGTTGGATGTAAAATTTAATTCCTCATCCAAGGAGTACCCATGTTGCATAATTTCGATGGACCTTGCTACTCGTAAAATGTGAGCATACTTTTGATGGACCCTGCTACTCGAAAATTGTGAAATACATGAAAAAACATGATTACAATCACATTTTTCATGTATTTCTCATTTTTTGTGTAGAAGGGTCCATCGAAAGTATGTAACATGGGTACTCCTTGGATGAGGAATTAAATTTTGCATCCAATGAGTACTCCCACTCGAAATTTGAGTAAAAATTTGGGAGATAAGTTGAAAATACGAGTTGAAAAAGTAGTTTTTTATTTTTTCCCTCTAAAATTTGATGATGTCATCAAATCTTATTTTATAATTTCCTTAGGAGGCCCATTTTAGACCTCAAACTGATGCTCCTTGGTGCTGAGTGTGTCGCACAGTTGCTACACGACCAGATCATTCTGGACAGAGGCGCAAATATCCATGGCCTCATTCAAAGATTTTTCACACTTAGTGACCACAACGAAAATACTATCCTGGGCCTGCTTAACCTCTACTGCTCTCTTTGCACGAACCTCGAGTGGTGTCTCTGGTTGAAACTTAGTCTGGAGGTCTGCGATTTGTTTCTCAGATTCGGCTCAAATGGTGTGAGCTTCCGCACGCGCAGCCTTAATCACAACAGCTAGTCCATCCAACTTCTCTATGGATGTAGCTGTGATCGCGACCACTGGAATATCTTGGCAGACTTGGTTAATCTTGGATTTCAGCACAGTGCACTGGGCTTCGACTTATCTATATGCTGATTTGGACTATCGTTGATGTTCATGCGCTTGGTTAGTCTACTTTTGTGCATCCTAGGTCTACGTCTATGCGGTGGCTTCACAGTGCTAGAGCTCATCAACATTAACTGAGTGTAGTAGATGGAGTTTTCCTGTAGGAAAAATGACAAGGTTAACATGAAAATCACCTGTACCATTAAACTGAGTGCGCTGGCTCACGTCCATTTGGATTTATGGCAGGGGGATGTGAACAAATATCCCTTCCTTGGATGATGGAAAGGCTACGTCCAAAGGTTGTGCGTTGGTAATAGGCGAATTGGTCTAGCTCGCTTGAATCACGCTTGCCTGGATCTAGCTCGCTTGCAATTTTAATTCTTGGAGGCCAACCTGTATAATCTCTAAGATAGATTTATATTGGACCTCCATGTCTTTCCATCAATCTTCCTACGCAAAGGTGACTGTATTTCCGATCTCATTGATATATTCCTCTATAAGTGTTAGGACCTCTTGTCCTATTTACTTAGAACCCTTTTATTATTTGCGCGACCCACTTGTGGCCTGCATACCATGATTTGTGCCTTTTGATGTTGTTGCTTCAGTTTCCTTAGGTGCAGAGCCATTGTTTTCTGGCACTGTGGTGGTATCAACGGTTTCTCCAGTTGTTTTCAGTGTAGGTTCCTTCTCACTAGGTTTGGCTGTGACAGTTGGTGGTACTGTTTCAATAGGATTTTCAGTAGCCTTCTCTGTTGATTTACCTGTGGGGGTGCACGGATGATTTGGTGGAGTCAACCAGGCCGACGACCATTGTGTTGTTACTCTGATCAAGTTGTCTTCAGTGACCAAGTAGGGAAACTCATACCATACGTCCTCCACAACGCCCTTCGTGCGGATGTGGATATTGTGAAATGAAGCCTTAAAGTCAGCTACCATCTTTTATTTCTCATAAAGAGTGGGAGACAGTTATGGCTTCGACTATACTACCTGGTATAAGCTTGCATCATACAAAACCCAAAATATCTTGTTCTCCTTCATGCGCACTAGGTCAGAGGAGTTCCAGAGGGTTGCATAGCATGCAACTTCGCACATCGGCTTTGAAAGTTCAGGGAACTGGGTATCTTCAGCGGTTTTCCACCCAATGAGTGTGATTAATAGCAAGATCCAAGCATATTGGAACTGCTTGCCCTCCTCCTAGACTTCGCGCACGTTTTCAAGAAACTCTTTGTAGAGGTACGCAAACCAATTGTATATGACTCCTTTTTCACACCTTCCAGCTAGTGCAATCATGTGCGCGGGCACTTCCTTTGGCCAACACTTGCACATCATCTTGCAAGCCAAGATGATTTTTCCAAAACAGACTACGGGGTTGCTAATCTCTTCTACCACGAATCCCCAAGATTTTTTCGTAACATCATACTTTTTCTTGATTTGGTCTGCCAACGATTTCTCCTACGCTTTCCCTCTGAAATATACCATAGGTCCAGCCCCCTTGTTTGGTATTACTTTGTGTTGTGGAGGTAAATCCCCTCTGCGGACAGAGGCGATCCATACTAGCCCAGACCGGGTCTAGCAACAATCGTTCACGCTATAGCGTAGGTTCCTAATTGCAAATAAACCAACTAACGATGAAGGCCTACCTGGGATCCAACGCTGTTGCTTGTAGAAGAGGTAGCGCTCCCGTTCCTTAGCTTTGGCAGATCACGATCCCCACGATCTCTGTGATAGGACACCTGCACACGCGAGAAACAAAACAAACGCAAGCGTAAAATCCAGTAAATGCAACTATATGTCAGTCAGAAAAGACATAACTCATCATCATAAACCATAACAAGAGTGGAACCATAACCAATAGTCGCTTATTATTAATCAATCAAAGGAAGAATACAACCATAGTTCTGACGCTGAATTCTCCTTCGGAGGGTCGCCAGCATAACATGTCTCGAAAAGCCTGTCAAGGATGGGACAAACCTCTCTCTTCGAATCTTGAAAATAGTATCCTTGCTTGAATTTTGCCTTAAGGGAGTAATCAAGGCTCTTGCAGCATAAGGCCTTTGGGAATTTAGGAACTTGAAGACTAGCTTGCAAAGGAGATGAGCAAGCTTATAGATGGAGGAAGGGGAGTTGGGATCCCTATAATCATGGGATTGGTCCTATCATCAAGGAAGCTTCCATGAGAGGTGGAAAACCACTTCCTCTCTATGGAAATCCGTAGCCAAACCTCCCAACTCAAGATAGATATTAGTTCCTGGATCAGTTAGGACGAAACTTCCGCCATTTATTTTTAAAAAACACTCCTTAAATTGGCTGGCGCGAGTGTGACTCTGGGACAGAGCGCCAATTGGCGCGACCTCTTTGAAGGATTTTCCCCATTGGTGCGGGTGATGAACTGGCTGCCCGCGCCAATGCAAAAAGGGGTGTTTTTAGGGTTTTTCAGCAGGAGATGTCTTCAGGGGGATGAAAGTACATGTTCAGGGGAATGCCATGAAATTATTTTCAAGTTATGTCACTGCTCACAGGTCACAAAATGAGCCCTCCAATGTGCGAGACGAGGATTGCAGGGACAGTGACAAATTACTGTGTAACACTTTGACCGGTGAATTTGTTCTACATCAATTGGGATGTGCGCTCCCAACCAGAGTGCATCATCATGCACCAACGCCAACAAGTGCCTGACATAGATATCATTAATGGGGTTGCGCCCAAAATGAAGGATCTGCAAGAGATTGAAAATGCTTTCCTTGTGTAGACTGAGCATTTCCCTCTTTGGTTTGAGCTGCAACAGACCTCCTGCATAGGGCACTGGATCAAGATAAATCTCTGGCGCGAGCTCTGGAAAATTTTCAACATCTGAGATGTCCTAGTCGTCAAATTGCAGCTGTGGGATTTTATCAAACATATCCCCCTCCATTGGGACGTTCTCGGGGATCAGAGGTACTTGGATACATGCGCGCAACTTATCCAAGTCCTTCGGCACTTTGATGGTAAGGTTTGCGCGACACAATATAACTGGGCAGCCGTGAGAAGGGGGCTACCTCTACCACTTCATCATCCACTTCCTCAATAGTCTCTGGTAGTTCAAGGATAGGTTTATTCATCTTATTTTCTCTCGGGGAATTGTGTGTCCCGGATGTTTGGCCCTTCTTTGTTTTAGATGGCGCAAGGGTCTCTACCACAGGCACCTCCTGTGCAGCAGGGTCATCTCCAGGTTTGGTGCCTATCATTCTGCTCTAAATTACATATCCTAAACCATCTTGCCGCAATGATTCCTCAAACGCAGGATCCAATCCTGACATAGATGCAACAAAGGCAATTAAAAATAAAGAGCTCGAAGCATAAAAATCGCTTAGAACGCAAAGGGAAATATTGGGATCCCATGAGTCATATTTATACTTGTGGCACATCTAAAAAAACTCCTTGGGCATTAATGATGTTCCATTACTGAAAAAAAAATCCCAAATATAGAAACATCCCCTCATTAAATTCATCTTGGATGCTCCTAAAAACGGTAATTATTCCGTCTTATCCAGTTTTACTATTCCAACGACTAGTTTTTGACACTTCTGTGCACCAGTCAATCCCCTGGCATATATATCGTGTGTGTGTTTCACCTTACTGTGTATGTAATTCATAGATAAGGATAACCATCTACAGACCATCCCCCCCAACACAGGCTTGTTGACCAGGCAATTCAAATCATATCACGTAGTATCTGTCATATCCCATAGTAACTGCAAAATTCTTAGACATTCATCATCCCAATGGAATGTCACACCTCTTCTGAGTAATCTGGTCATGGGCACAGTTATTAATTCATATTGGGGAATGTGATGTCTGTAGTATCTCACAAGGCTCATCATGGAGCGCATTTGTCTGAAGTTCGAGGAGATGGAGGGTCTTGTGAGCGTGTGCAGTTCCCTAACTTCTACTAGTGCTAAGTGTTGAAAATGCACAGTCTCCCTTATCAGTGCATTACTAATCAAAGTTTCACCAATGATATCAAGCCCACTTTCAATGTTAAAGGTAATAATACAAATTTCTACCAATGCATACCACTCACTAGTACCTCTACGCAACTCTGTTTCCAAGTACCATTCAATTGGCACCTTTCCCAGTGTATGAATAAACATATGAACCCATTTAGGTCTTGGTTCTAAACCCCATACTTGATTCCACTTGGCCAGATGTCTGCGTGGATCCTCCTTTTTAGAGTATAAGTCTTCTTCTTTAATTATTGGGCATTCAAATCGTAGCTGCATCATATGCGCACATTCCTCCCAATAGCCCATATTCTCCTTATGTGTTTCCCACCATCTTGTTGGAGTAGCCCATAAGACAAGATCCAACGAATGGA
The DNA here is from genome assembly GCA_034641835.2 of Pinus albicaulis. Lineage (NCBI taxonomy): Eukaryota > Viridiplantae > Streptophyta > Pinopsida > Pinales > Pinaceae > Pinus > Pinus albicaulis. Next base: position 813,230,322 of record CM076575.1, read on the forward strand.
ACCTCTGGTCTGCCAGGATAGACCTTTCCAGTTCTCCTAGGAATATGTTTACATCAATTGAGCCATCATAGTGTGGGAAATCATGTGACTCATATGTTATGCAATGCAGAGCACGGGTCACACGATTACAATGCAACACAGACACCTCGTGTAGACAATTCTGCCAATTTTCTAGTTCTTCATCAGAGTATGAAAAACAAGAACTATCCTTCTCCCATTTAAGTTTCCCATTTTCTTTTGGATTAATCCAGCATTCCTCGCATAAAGTTAGCTTATAAATTTGATCAATATCATCCTCAGCGCGCACTGGTTCGGTATACCTTTGACGTTTTGCAAGATCCAGAGGAATGATGACCCTAACTCCATTGTTCTAAAATTCCATCCTCCTTTTCTTCAGATTGATAACACCATCCATGTCAATTTCCCAATCCAACCATAGTAGTGAACGACAGGGATCAGTATCATCTACAATCTGTATGACTTCAAAACCTGCCAACACCTTAACACCTTCTATATTAACCACAAATTTTGACAATCTCCACAAGGGAATGATTCTGCTAGTTAGCAATGTGCATTTGGATAGTGGACCATTCCAGCTTTGGTTCTCCCATACGTTGCCGGGTTTTTTTAGGTAGAACATTAGCATCTGATCCCAAATCTAGAATGACTTGGTCCATTTCATAAGCATCGATTTGTGCAGTCAGATGCATTTCTATACCTATTCTCTTCTTGTTCTTATAGATTTTGTTGACTGCGTGCTGTTCTACCAAAGGCTGTTCCTTTTCTGTGCAATTATCTATCAATTCCTGCAATTTTTCAAAAGCCTTTTTGTTGCGCAAAAACTTTATACATGATTGTAAAAATGGCTTAATCTCGTCTTCTCATCCAGCTCCCTTAAGTGTTATACTGCTTGTTGAAGTATCTCCTTATGTGAATTCTTTCCTTGCTTCAATAAAGGTCTCTTTTGTGCGCTAAAGATTAAGGTCTTCTTTGGTTTCAGGTGCTTTTTGGATCCATACATCACTGGCAGGTTGCTTCCCTTTATCTTCATTGGTAGCTATACCACTCCTGGTAACTATATTCACACAAGGATCTTCTTCACGAGTCTCTGCGTGAACCATCTGAAGATTCTACGTTGGAGTCTTCTTTTCCTGCATTTTAGCAATCAATACAGGAAAATATTCTATAACATGATCAAATTGTCTACAGTACCTACAGTATTATTGCACTGGATTCAGACAGTCACATGCATAATGACCAACATCACCACAGTTATAGAAAATAACTTGTCCTCTTCCTCGACCAGCTGACCCACCTCCTCAGCCTCTTCCTTTGCCTTGGAATCCTTTGCACCCAGAAGGGGATGCTGGTGATGTAGGCTCAACCCGCATTCTATAGATCTCAGCTTTATCCAACATCATATCATAGGTCTAACAATGTTGCTCATCATGCCCTAATGAAGAAAAAAATTGAAAATGGTTGCTTCAAGTCAGGCAGGAACCTGTGTCATGTAATCCAACAACTTGACAGATATTACACCACACAGGATGCTTTAATGGACTAGGACCTCCAGCATTTAGATAATTGTTAAAAATAGAACACTAGTCTTTATGATGCCCAGAGGCTTTTCATTTGATATGAAAAAACTCCTTGCCTTTTTCCTTCCACAAATTTTGAATTTACAGATTCATAGCTTCCATTTGATTTTGAATCTGCTAAGTTCCCAACACAATAGGTGTTGTGTAGCTTCTAGTTTCATTTCAACTTCTATAGCCTCAGCTTGTGTAGAAATCTTTTGATGACCCAATGGCTGGTGTAGATGCGAGAGAAACATAGAAATGAACCATTCTTTATGCTGAGTATCATCAATCACAAATCCACCATCTCTGATGGTGCAATTAAATGTTTGATTAACCTCCCATACAGATTCATTAGGTTCCAGGGAAAATTTTAGGGGTGAATTTTAGCCCAAGGGAGAATTTTAAAGGGTTTTAAATTTTGGAGGGGAATTTTTTTTTTTATATAAAACCCCATTTGTATAGTTTTATATAGTTAGCCCTACATTTATTTTGAAAACAATTAATTATTAACTATTAGTCCAAAAAAACAAATGTGCACTAAACCTTAAACCATGGATTCGCCTCCCGATTTTTTGGTTTGGAGCATATTTGAATGGAATTCGTCGAGATTTACTGGGTCGGGGGGAGGGATCCATTTTTACTGGTTGGGGCTTGGAAGTTGGAGGTTAAACAAGGCTCACAATGCCCGCATTGACATGCAGGGAGGCCGATGACGCATTGACAAGGGCAGCAACATCTGGTTCCAGGAGATGCTAGCTGCCCGGAAAGGGCGTGAACTAGGGATTTAGAGTACCATTTCCCCAGTGCCATGGAGCTAAACCCGCGAGGAGGAGTTTGGACAGCGGTGTTGCGTTGCAACTGTAATTATTATTTTTGTATAAATTTGTGAGTCTAAATGCTTCGAAGTGTGCTGGTGAATGCTGGTGATTGCTTCGGCGAGTCTAACATTGCTCTGTAATTATTATTTTTTAATAAATTTTCCAATCTGAATGCTTCAAAGTGTGCTGGTGAATGTGTTGGAAATGTTGTCATTGATGGCAAAGGAGTTGGCAAAGGAGGAGCATCTGAAACAGTAACTAGGAAAAGAGAAAAGCAAAGTAGTAGAGAACAGAGGCAATAGATGAAAAAGAGGAATTGAAGCAGAAGTAGATCTGGAGAGACAGAGTAATGAGGATAGAAAGGCCACTGTTTAATACAGAGGTGGTGTTCTGAAAAGCCTTGGACAAATTTTTTAGAAAGGCCATCTACTGAAGACCAGGTCAGAGATGAATGTAAGTGATTCCATATATATATATATATATATATATATATATATATAAGAATTCATTCCTGAACCAGATGTGCATTGTCGGAACTAGTCCTATGTGAATATGCCTGAATTCAATAGATATATGATAACCTCTGAAATAGGCTCTGAGATGAAACCTTGAAATTAAAGGAAGAATCGATGCTCTGAGATGAAACCCTGCAATTAAAGGAAGAATCGATGTCAATTAAGGTCGATTTTATGTTTCGAATTAAATGCGATTAAGGCTTGTATATGTTGTGGAGAAGTTAATTGAAGTATTTTCTGTATCGAAATTCCACGGCAGGATGAAGAGAATCACTCTGCAATATGAACCTTTTTTTATATGTGAACCTCTATTTATATTAATGCTGCATAAAATTTCATGACAACCGAATCCAGAATATTTGAGTTTTAATTGAAGAGTCGAGAAAGTGTGTGTCCCACGAAGTCGTGGAGGAAGCCTCATTGAAGAGAAACGAAGGAAAGGACCTTCGGTTATACAATGGTGATGTCCATATCAGGTCAGAATGTGATTACATTATATAGAGCATTCGAAGAAGGAGATTAAACATTCTGTTGTGAAATGCCATATGATGTTTTGAAATCTTCGAAGAATGTCTCACATTAAGGGCACAATGAGTTATTTAACCTCAGTGTAAGCTGCAGATGAAGTAATAATAATACATTGAAGAGTGAGCGGAACCTTGAAGGTGGAACCTAAGCATAAAGGAGAAGAGCGGAACCTTACGAGCGGAGTAAATAGTAAAGGCGGTATTCCGGTTTTCATCGCATCGCTTTCGTAGGCAAGCGATATTTATGAAATTGGAGCGATTCCATAGAACGAGCAACACACATCCCTAAACGAATCTGCAAAACCACTCTCATTGCGCGTGTTATCGTCTGTGCATCTTCGCCGAGCGATATCCATCAGATTAGTGTTGGATGTGCAATATGTTATTAACCGTCGATTGAAGAAATGCATTAACAAGTGGTTGCGCGCCATCACGCGTTATCGTCCGTGCATCTTCGCCGAGCGATATCCGTCAGATCAGTGTTGGCTGTGAGATATGTTATTAACCGTTGATTGAAGAAATGCATTAACAAGTGGGCTCCACGGAATATGTATGTATTATAATATGCATCGGGATTGATATGAAGGTTTAATATGGTGGATTAACGTAGATACTTATGTGCGATGGGGTTTCCTTTATTCAATTTATTATAAAGCGGGCTATCACATTCTACGTAGTGGCCACTATATAATACATTTTATTATAAATATTGAAGGTTGACCCAAATTATTATTGCATATAAAATGAAATACAGTCTGTTGTTAAAAAGGTTTTATAAAAACGCCGAGAGTTATTTAATGTTTGATTAAAAGGAATTTGTACATACAGTAGTTATATAACTGCAATGAATAGGGAACTGAATAAAAGAGAAAACGAAAAAGAGAGTGAGTTTGGATGAATGAGGAAGGAAAAGAAGGAAGAGAGGAGTGCTATTCGAAATATACACTGTAATTGAATGAAAGTTTTTAACTATTTATATTGTTTGTGATGTAATTGGAAAGTCTCCGGAGAAAGATAAAATCCCACTGCAAAGTTAAAATGGTACATTTCTATGAGTAAATTGATAAAATAGAAGAGAATGCAGAATTGAAGAAAAAGAAATAATCAAGCAGATATGAAGATTGGAGTACAGTAAAAGAAATCAAAGGTACAGAATAGAGTTGATATCCAAGGTAAATCAACAAATGTTTCTTTATGAAAAAGAGGGAGTTGAAGCTTCCTTGCAAGTTGTAGCTTGCAAAATTTGAGGTTGGAGCCTCCTGTAGGTTGGTGCTTACAGAAAACCAGTTGTGAGAGGGAGTTGGAGCTTGCCTTTACATCACAGCAATAATAAGATGTGGTTTTATCCCTTTATGGGTTTCCACTTATATCTGGTGTCTCTGTGCATGACGTTTATGTGTTGATCTGGTTTATATCATCTGCTTAATACTTGCTGCTCTGATATTAAGTATATTGTTACATTATATTAATGCTTGCTGCTCACATTCTAAGATTACTCACATGTTAAGTTGAACATGAAATGAAGGTGTAAACAAGTGTTAATGAAAAAGTTTTAAAAGTCCATGAATGTGTTAAACTAATTCACCCCCCCTCCCCCCTCTCAGTTTAACTAAGGGTTCAACAATTGGTATCAGAGCCAGTTCCTTTTTGTAGCAGTTTAACAACTGAAAGGAGATCCTAGGTTCTTGAGATGGCTAGTCAAGAAGGATCCTCAACGAACAAAGCCCCCTTTTTCACTGGTACAAATTATGCCTTCTGGAAAATCAGAATGAGAACATACATAATGTCCTTAGGAGTAGAAGTTTGGGCTGCTGTGGAATTTGGATATGACTCTAAGGCAAATGTCTCAGAGAAAGAAGCCAAACAAGATTTTGTGGCTAATGCAAAGGCAATGAATGCAATCTTGAATGGACTGTGTGAGGCAGAATTCATCAAAGTAATGCACAACAAGACTGCCAAAGAAATGTGGGAAACTCTAGAAAATATTCATGAGGGAGACAAAAAGGTGAAGACAACTAAACTTCAAGTCTATAGAGCCCAGTTTGAAAATTTAAAGATGAATGATGATGAAGATATTGCTAGTTTATTTTTAAGGGTTGCAGAAATTGTCAATAATATGAAAGCACTAGGTGAAACCATGCAAGAATGTGTAATTGTTCAAAAGATCCTAAGATCTTTGCCATCTAGTTTTAATCCCAAGGTCTCTGCCATAGAAGAAACAACAGATTGCAAAACCTTGACCATGAATCAACTTCTTGGAAAACTAACAGCGTATGAGATGAGACTGTCACAGAAGAAGTCAAATGTAAGGGAGGCAACTTTTAAGGCAGAGAAGAAGAAAGAATAAAAATATGAGATAGGCTCCTGTTCTGATGAAGAAGAGGCCAAATTTATCAGGAAGTTGGATAAAGGCTCAGGTAAGTATAAAGGTAAACTTCCATTTAAATGTTTCAATTGTGGAAGAGTTGGAAATTATGCTTCTAAATTTCCTTATAAGAAAACAAAGAATCATGCTCAGGAATCAGAGAAGACCATATCTAAGAACTGGCAGAAAGGGAAGATATTCAATAGAAAATCTTTCTATGCTCAGCAAGACAGCAGTGCATCAAAAGACTCAGCTGAATTCTCAAGTGAAGAAGGAACATCAAAATTTTTTTTGATGGCTATAGAAGAGCTGGAAGAATGTTTTTTAGAAGGTGAGGAAGAAGGTCAATTGAACCTTGAGGGGGAGCTAAGAAGTGCCTTGGAGGAAATTGACAGACTAAAACTAAAGTGCAGAAAACAGAAAGACATTCTTCTCAAATACGTGAGAGAGGAACAAAATTCAGAAGCCCTCATTCAGTTAAAAATAGAGCTTGAAGGAGCCAACAAAGTAGAGGATATTTTACTTAAGCAGATCAAGGATAAAACTCAGGAACAAGAGAAGTTGGGAGAAGAAGTAGTGAGCCTAAGAAAGAACTTAGAAAAAGCCCAAAGAGAACTATTAATGAATACACCTCTAATGAAAGGCCCTGGACAGTTGGACCAGATTCTAAATGCGCAAAGGTCACGTCTGATAAAAGCTGGGATAGGCTATGAAGGAGAATCAAGCAAAGGCAAAGAAAAAGAAAACAAAAATATTATTTTTGTAAAAGCAGATGAGAATATCCAAGCAGCTCAGAAGATTTCAAAGGAAGAAGAATCCTACAATAAAGTAGATAAAAATCAGGAGGAAGCTCAAATGACAAAGGATCAAGTAAATAAACTGTCAACTGAAAAAACCTTACATACTCTTGAATATGTCAAATTTGGAAGTCATCAAAGGATATTTTTTCCTTCTATGAAAAATGCTACTTGTTATTCCTGTCAAAAATTAGGATAGATTGCTGCATATTGTTATACAAGAAGAATAAATACAAACCAGCAAAGGATGCAAACCGTAAAAAGTTTTACTCAAGCAGGAAGATGGAGAAGACAACCTTTTATCAGGTATGCAAATTGTTTTTATGGATACTATTTTTATTGTAATGATTTTGGCCATAAAATCATAGAATGCAGGAAATATGAACAAAGACTGTTGTTCAAAACCTCAAGAAGGTTTATGAATCATGGAGAGTTTATTCCTACTTATAATCCTGCTAAGGATATATCCAAATGTTGTGTATGCAATAAAAGTGGACATATGTCTTCCAAATGTTCTCTAAGAGAGTGTATTTCATCATCTCAGAAAATATACCAAACAAGAGGATGCTTGCAGTGGAAAAAGAAAGTGAATAAATGTGACTTGGCTCTAATAGCTCAAGATATAAAAAGCCAGTGGTATTTGGACAACGGTTTCTCAAAGCATATGTCAGGAGATAGAAGCAAGTTTATAACCTTTGACGAAAAGAAATCTGGAAAATCTGGAAATGTTACTTTTGGAAATGATAAAGCAGGAAAGATCAAAGGAAGAGGCTCAGTCAGTCTGGACAATGGTAGAGGAAAAGCCCAGGATGTACTATTTGTGGATGGGCTGAAAGCAAATCTATTGAGTGTTAGTCAAATGTGTGATAAAGGCTGTGAAGTTCTTTTTAGAGCTCAAAACTGTGAAGTAAGATCAAGCACCACTGGAAAAACCCTGATCAAAGGTGTTTGAACGGAAAGTAATGTCTATGTAGTAAAAGAAGAAAATGAAGCAAGTCATCTTAGCAAATTTGAGGATTCTTGGTTATGGCATAGGAGATTGGGACACCTAAACTTTGATCATATCATAAGTCTAAGAAAAAAGAATGCAGTCAAAAGATATTCTAGTCATCAAGAAGCCTTCAAATACAATATGTAAATCCTGTCAGCTAGGTAAGAAGACCCGTACATCCTTTAAAACCAAAGAGAAGTTATCTACAAGCAGACCTCTTCAACTTGTTCAAATGGATTTGTGTGGGCCTTTGAGAACTAAAAAACCAGGTGGAGAATCCTATTTCTTGCTAATAATAGATGATTTTTCTAGAATGACATGGGTTGCATTTCTCAAACACAAATCAGAAGCATTTGAGAAATTCAAAATATTCAAGGCTTTGGCAGAAAATCAAACAGGATGCAAGCTAAAGTGCATCAGATCATACAGAGGAGGTGAATTTACAGATTATGATTTTGCAGACCTGTGCAATGAGCATGGGATAAAGAAACAGTTCACAATTGCAGGAACACCTCAGCAAAATGGAGTGGCATAGAGACAAAACAGGTATGTACAACAGATTGCCAGAGCCATGATGCAAGAAAGTAACATTCCTCAAACCTTTTGGGAAGAAGCAGTACACACAGCTGTGCATATCCTAAACAAAGCTCATTTAAGACCAAACAATGACAAGACTCCTTATGAATTATGGCATGGTAAACCTGCATCAATCAAGCATTTTATAGTTTTTGGAAGTAAGTGTTTTATAAAAAATAATGATGAAAATTTGGGAAAGTTTGATGCAAGAGCAGATGAAGGAATATTCTTAGGATATGCATATAAGAGTAAAGGTTATAGGTGCTACAACAAAATACTTCACAAAATTGTAGAAAGTATTGATGTAAGATTTGATGAAGAACTATCAGACAAGTTAAGAAGTACAGATTACAGCAATCCTCCAGAAGTTCATGAAGAAGAGAATCAAGATGATGATGAAATAAACAAGCCAATAGAAGATACAGATCTAAGATCAAAAAGCTCCTCAAGATACATTCAAAAGAATCATCCAGAAGATCAAATCATTGGGGATAAGAGTGTAGGTGTACAGACAAGAAGATAGCTAACTGAACAGACTGAAGAGGTATACCTTGCAATGTTGTCACAAATAGAGCCAAAGAAGTTTGAAGAAGCCAGCAAAGACAAACATTGGGTGAATGCCATGAATGAATAATTGGACCAAATTGAGAAGAACAACACTTGGGAACTAGTTCCAAGACCCAATGAGAAAAATGTCATTGGCTCAAAATGGGTATTCAAAAATAAGATGAATGAACAAGGACAGGTAATCAGGAATAAAGCTAGACTTGTGTGCAAGGGATATTCACGGGTTGAAGGACTTGATTATGATGAAACATTTTCCCCTGTAGCTATAATGGAAGCTATCAGACTGTTTTTATCTTTTGCTTGCTATCATGACTTCAAGGTATATCAAATGGATGTGAAGTCAACCTTCCTGAATGGAGATTTAGAGGAAGAAGTCTACATGGAGCAACCGGAAGGGTTCTCCTTAATAGATAATGTAGACTATGTTTGCAGATTAAAGAAAGCATTATATGGGCTTAAACAAGCTCCTCGAGCATGGTATTCAAGGTTGGACAAATACTTGCAAAAACAAGGGTTCAAGAAAGGGGGAGTAGACAACAACTTGTACATAAAAGCAAATGAAGATGAAATTTTGATTGTAGTAGTGTATGTAGATGATATCATGTTTGGAAGCAGTAAAGATGAGTTTACAAAAGGATTTGCTGAAGAGATGAAATCAAAATTTGAAATGTCTATGATTGGAGAGCTTACCTTCTATTTAGGACTACAAATTCAACAAAAGAGCACAGGCACATTTATCTCACAAGAAAAATACTTAAAAGAGATGCTGAAAAGATTTAAAATGGAGGACTGCAAACTTGTGTCAACTCCCATGACTATTGGATGCAAGCTTTGTGCAGATGATGGAACAACTAATGTAGATCAAAAAATTTACAGATCCATGGTTGGAAGTCTGTTATATCTAACAGGTTCTAGACCAGACATTGTGCTGGCTGTAGGACTTGTGGCAAGATATCAAGAAGCACCAAAACAAAATCACTTACTAGCAATTAAAATAATATTCAGATATCTACAAGGGACTGCACATTATGGGCTATGGTATCCAAAAGGCAAAAACTTCATTTTGACAGCATATACAGATGCAGATTGGGCCAGCTTTGTTGATGATAGGAAAAGCACAAGTGGAGGTGCATTCTATTTAGGAGAGAGTCTGGTGGCATGGCTAAGCAAGAAACAAACATCTATTTCTCTATTCACAACAGAAGCAGAATACATAGCAGCAGCAGCATGTTGTACATAAGTCATGCGGATGAAGCAAACCCTCCAAGACATGAAGGTAAACATTGATGAACCTATTTCAATAAAATGTGATAATACAAGTGCTATAAGTATATCTAAAAATCCCGTGCTTCATTCAAAAACTAAACATATTCCAATCAAGTATCATTTTCTCAGAGAACAAGTAGCTCAAAAAGTAGTAAAATTGGAATATGTGCCAACAAAAGAATAGACAGCAGATATATTTACAAAACTTCTTGCTAGAGAACCAATTGAATATTTGAGAGATAGACTAGGGGTAGTATCTATATATGCTACTCTCTGATATGAAGAGAAAGCACAGTTTCAGGGGGAGAATAGAAACGTCAATATCATTCCAGGGGAAGATCAGCCAGTAAGGAAAGCATAAAGCAGGTCCTCAAGATCAAATGCTTATGGAAAGAGTACATATAGCATAAAAGAGTCAATGAAAAGGCTAAAGAGTCAGTGTTTTAAGATTCAATCCAAAGTTTGGAGCAACAAGGTACAAAGTCAGCAGAAAAGGGCCTAAACATAACTCAGAGAGAGGAAATGCAGAAAGCAAACTAGGAAATGAGCAACCCTTTGCCATTGATGTCAAAGGGGGAGGAAAAGAAAAAATGGGCTTATAAAAAGAAAGTAGAGGTTATTGCCATCAATGCCAAAGGGGGAGACTGTTGGAAATGTTTTCATTGATGGCAAAGGAGTTAGCAAAGGAGGAGCATCTAAAACAGTAACTAGGAAAAGAGAAAAGCAAAGTAGCAGAGAACAGAGGCAGCAGATGAAACAGAGGAATTGAAGAAGAAGCAGATCTGGAGAGACAGAGTAATGAGGATAGAAAGGCCACTGTTTAATACAAAGGTGGTGTTCTGAAAATCCTTGGACAAAATTGTTAGAAAGGCCATCTACTAAAGACCAGGCCAGAGATGAATGTAAGCGATTCCATATATATATATATAAGAATTCATTCCTGAACCAGATGTGCATTGTCGAAACTAGTCCTGTGTGAATATGCCTGAATTCAATAGATATATGATAACCTCTGAAATAGGCTCTGATATGAAACCTTGCAATTAAAGGAAGAATCGATGCTCTGAGATGAAACCCTGCAATTAAAGGAAGAATCGATTTCAATTAAGGTCGATTTTATGTTTCGAATTAAATGCGATTAAGGCTTGTATATGTTGTGGAGAAGTTAATTGAAGTATTTTCTGTATCGAAATTCCACGGGAGGCCGAAGAGAATCACTCTGCAATAGGAACCTTTGTTTATATGTGAACCTCTGTTTATATTAATGCTGCATAAAATTTCATGACAACCGAATCCAGAATATTTGAGTTTTAATTAAAGAGCCGAGAAAGTGTGTGTCCCACGAAGTCGTGGAGGAAGCCTCATTGAAGAGAAACGAAGGAAAGGACCTACGGTTATACAATAGTGATGTCCATATCAGGTCATAATGTGATTACATTATATAGAGCGTTCGAAGAAGGAGATTACACATTCTGTTGTGAAATGTCATATGACGTTCTGAAATCTTCGAGGAAGGTCTCATATTAAGGGCACAGTGAGTTATTTAACCTCAGTGTAAGCTGCAGATGAAGTAATAATAATACATTGAAGAGTGAGCGGAACCTTGAAGGTGGAACCTGAGCGTAAAGGAGAAGAGCGGAACCTTGAAGGCGGAACCTTACGAGCAGAGTAAATAGTAAAGGCGGTATTCCGGTTTTCATCACACTGCTTTCGTCGGGCAAGCAGTATTTATGAAATCAGACCGATTCCATAGAATGAGCGACGCGCGTCCCTGAACAAATTTGCAAAACCACTCTCATTGCGCGCGTTATCGTCCATGCATATTTTCTGAGCGATATTCGTCAGATCAGTGTTGGTTATGCGATATGTTATTAACCGTCGATTGAAGAAATGCATTAACAAGTGGTTGCGCGCCATCGTGCGTTATCATCTGTGCATCTTTGCCGAGCGATATCCGTTAGATCAGTGTTGGCTATGCGATATGTTATTAACCGTCGATTGAAGAAATTATTTAACAAGTGGGCTCCATGGAATATGTATGTATTATAATATGCATCAGGATTGATATGAAGGTTTAATATGGTGGATTAACGCAGATACTTATGTGCGATGGGGTTTCCTTTATTCAATTTATTATAAAGCAGGCTATCACATTCTACGCAGTGGCCACTATACAATACATTTTATTATAAAGATTGAAGGTTGACCCGAATTCTTATTGCATATAAAATGAAATATAGTCTGTTATTAAAAAGGTTTTATAAAAAACGTCGAGAGTTATTTTATGTTTGATTAAAAGGAAGTTGTACATACAGCAGTTATATAACTGCAATGAATAGGGAACCGAATAAAAGAGAAAACGAAAAAGAGAGTGAGTTTGGATGAATGAGGAAGGAAAAGAAGGAAGAGAGGAGTGCTATTCGAAATATACACTGTAATTGAATGAAAGTTTTTAATTGTTTATATTGTTTGTGATGTAATTGGCAAGTCTCTGGAGAAAGATAAAATCCCACTGTAAAGTTGAAATGGTACATCTCTCTGAGTAAATTGATAAAAGAGAAGATAATGCAGAATTGAAGAAAAAGAAATAATCAAGCAGATATGAAGATTGGAGTACAGTAAAAGAAATAAAAGGTACAGAACAGAGCTGATATCCAAGGTAAATCAACAAATGTTTCTTTATGAAAAAGAGGGAGTTGAAGCTTCCTTGCAAGTTGTAGCTTACAGAATTTGAGGTTGGAGCCTTATGTAGGTTGGTGCTTACAAAAAACCAGTGGTGAGAGGGAGTTGGAGCTTGCCTTTACATCACAACAATAATAAGATGTGGTTTTATCCCTTTATGGGTTTCCACTTATATCTGGTGTCTCTATGCATGATGTTTATGTGTTGATCTAGTTTATATCATCTGCTTAATACTTGCTGCTCTGATATTAAGTCTATTGTTACATTATATTAATGCTTGTTGCTCACATTCTAATATTACTCACATGTTAAGTTGAACATGAAATGAAGGTGTAAACAAGTGTTAATGAAAAAGTTTTAAAATTCCATGAATGTGTTAAACTGATTCACCCCCCCCCCCCCTTCTCAGTTTAAATAAGGGTTCAACAAAATGATGGTGATTTCTTTAGTGAGTCTAAAAGTGCTGGTCAGTGGTGAATGCACGTGCTCTGTGGGTGATTTGCAGGGGTACTTGGGGGTTCCATGCCGCAGCGTGACAGAAACCGCTGCCCAAGTATGGGGAACTTCGAGTTTCCATGTCACGGCGCAACGGAAACCGTCACCCGGGTCCCGCGGAGCTCTCGGGGGTTCCCATTTTTTGCGGCACGACGGATAGGCGTGCTGGGTGAGGGCGTCCATTCGGGTCGGGTCGGGTGGTTTGGTCGTGCCGGGTGAGGGCGTCCGTTCGGGTCAAATTCAGAAGTTTACACTTGTTCCAGTCTTCTTTTAAGCTCACAATATAAGGAATACATTAGGGTTTGTTTTAAATTTCTTTGATGGACTGATCTGAGGCAATTTTTAGGCCTCTTTCTCCACAATAAGTTGTGACTAATTCAAAATTTTCAGGTTAATGCGGTTTTGAGATACTATTTGGATATGATTGTTCATTACACTCAAAGTATCATTGGAAAAATATAGTTATTTTGATCTTAGAATGTCAGATGAGAATTCCAGATTTCAAATCTTAACGGTCTTTTCTAACCCATATTATGAGTCTGTAGCAGAATACACGACTTAGACTTGAGAGAGTCAAGGTATCACCTTTCTGAAGGGAGTATTGGGAATATTAGTCATGTCATGCTCAGTGTAGCTATAGTTTATTGGATAAGTTTTTTTAGGGAGCTTAAGCTTCAGAATAGCTGACTATTGTCTGGAAAAATATTGTGTTGGTTGCATTTTTCAGCCCCACCTAAACCTGCGAATAGTAATCCAATTTCAGCCAAGGAATACAAGTTGGTTAAAGTGGAAATAATTTAAGGTCAATATCTCAATTGTTTCCCAAAAAAAATGTAGACAACATGCCTTATCATTAAAGACCAACTATGTATACAACGTTTATATTTTATATGACATTTTTATGTCAATTTCATTTGACTAATTCTGTAATATTGCTTTTGTAATGGGGCTTAAGTTTTCTTTAGCCTATTTGATTAATTTCCAATGTCGAATGTACAAGAGAATGGAAAGCTAGTAAGTAAGGTTCTACTCAGTCTAGACTCTATTCATTCATGCAATAGGACCAGAGGAGAAACTATGCTTTCAAATTTAGGACCAACTAATCAGTCTTAGGACTTCACAGTAAAAGTACACTTTCTTTACAACATCTTCATAGTCTATTATGAAAGTATAGACATAATTTCATTCTATGTTTAAAGTAGCCAAAATAAAATGGCTTGCTGCTCTTGCTTGACTACTGCGTGAAAATTTTTAACAGTTCCAGAGAGACGGTACTAGGTGCACACTGCAGCATTTATTTAAAGTCTTGATACCTCTTCATTTGAGTTCTTGGAAAATAAGGAAGCCATTGTTTATCTACAAGGAGAAATGAGCAAACAGGGACTAAAATCCAACAAGAAGATACCTTCCCAATAAGTGGAGAAAATATTCAAGGATGGAAGATGCCCATAAACCATTATTTTGGGTTCCTGGAATAGAAGGAAAAACCACTGCTTATATGAAATTACACAATAACGTAATATGATTCAAATAAACAAAGCACATTCTTATAAATTGAATGACAAAATAATAGAGCATATACTGAAAACCATGCCTTCACTAGGGTTCCCTGTAAAGAAGATAGATAAGTCGTGTATAGAAGGTTCAGCCACTAATACCAACATAATAGAGGACAAGGCTCATTAGTGTTCCCTGAAAAGGTTAGACTAGGGCCTTGACTCTTCTACACACATAAATGTGAAAAGGGCAGGCTAGTCAGTAAGTGATGTGGTGATAGTGACCATCTTGAACTTGAGTTGTAATGCCACATGTTATTATCAAGAAATCGTTGTAGGAAAAATTGGATAAGGAGCATGAGTTGTAATGCACATGTTATTATCAAGAAGTTGTAGAAAAATTTGGATAAGAAGTATGAGTTGTAATGCACATGTTATTATCAAGAAGTTGTAGAAAAAATTGGTTAAAGAGTATAATGGTGTCGAGGGGGCACTGCACATCTGCTCCAACTGTACCATATTTTTCAATGCTTTTGGTGGATTTTCCCTTTGTGGTGGAGGCTAATATTTTAGCAGACACCGGAGATTGGGATGCTTTGTTCTGTTTTTTATGAAGTGGTTGGGTCTCCTTTGGACTATGATGCCTAAAACTTGGAGAAGACTGCATTGGAAGGGCTGGAGGAATTCTCTGTAAAAGTTGTGATTTTGTTGCTGTTATTGAGATCTCGGCAAGATCTGTAACAGCTAGAGTTTACAAGTAAATATGACCTTACCATAACTATCTTACTCTTCCAAACGCCTCTCTTCTTTTCTGTTTTCTCCAAAAAATCCTGAAGAGTTGTTGCTTTCCCATTTGAAAATTCCCCTTAGTCTTCTTCCGATCCATTTCTAGTCAACGATGTTATGAATCTTCTCTTCTTGTTTATGTATGCTGAAAGTCTAGGTTTTTTAGTTCTCATTAATTCTGCAATATTTTCTCAGGATTATAGTGAAATATTGGCTTAGCTGTCAAAATATCTAGCTTTGACAGTTCAATGGAATAAATTTTTATATGGGCATGATTCGTGATAGTATGCTTGACCAGGCTGATTGGCTGAACATAGTGTGCTTTCCTAGACTTTGTGATCTAGATGAAACCATCCATGAATTTCTTGTAGAATTCTTGTAATAGAAGCTTTTATAACACTTAGGGAGGAGGAAATGGGTAGATGATGAGTTGTCAAAAAACTAGACACAATATTACAATCTTTGTGGAAGAAATAAGCATCTTTCCCTCTCAATAACTGCTGTGCTTTTTCTGTGGTTCTATGTGAGTACTCTTTCAACAAGCAATGCATTTTGTTGAAGAAGCTATTTGTTTTGTCTTTGATATTAGTGACTACTAGAGGTGGACTGTTATGATGTTTTGATCAATTGTACTTTCCCTTAGGCATTTGGGGTAGGTAACAATGTACAGACTACATAAGGAACTAAATGAAATGTGTTGGATTGAGGGAATGTTGTTCCTAGTAATGAATTGAATCACTAATTGGTTGTGCTTGTTCCTAGTAGATCTTACTCACTGCTTCGAAACTTGTGCATTTACTCAAACATTATAATGGTAGATGGCCTTCATATTGAATTCTCTATAGATTTTACACAATAATCATACTATATCTCTAGATGGGGGCTGGAAAATGTCAATTTTGTACTCCTGATGCGATGCTGCTTTTGTTTTAAGTTCAGTATTCTAGGAGTTGGTCAGTGCATAGGGATAGTTTGGGTCCTCTTGTTTTAGTAGGGGGTTCACTTATTAAATATCAGGCTCATGATCTCCTAGTGTTGAGAAGTTATATGATGGGGGTTCTACCTTTGAACTTCAAGGTCTTGAGATGATAACCTTCTTTTTGTTTTGAAATCCCAAAAAATGAAAAAGGCTTTTGTGAGAAAGTTTGCAAAGTTATGAAATCCTTTGAAGTGCCCAAATGGCAAAAGGCTTTCAAACCTAGACAATTTTGGGTTTTTGAGATTTGGTGAGATAGGTGAGATATTCTCCAATGTCTTGAACCTTTGAAGTGACAAAACCTCAATCTTCAAAACTTGGGAATTTTGGGACTTTAGAAGGGGTACATCCTTAATAATAATTTATTGAATTTTTGAAGTGGCAAAACTCAATCTTCGGGACTTTGGAATTTTGGGACTTTAGAAGGGTACATCCTCAATGAGGGAAGTGGCTTTCTAGTGTTCCAAGGGGTTGAATAATCAAGTTTTGGATCTTGAGGATTTAGGTTACCTTGAAGATGCATGTATCAATGATGAAAGGCAACATCCCAGCCTTAGTACTATCTACATGTTCTAGAAAGGCAACATCCCAGCCTTAGCATCGAACTCTAATGTTCAATATCTGGTCAATATCCTGGATAAAGACTTGGTGGATTCTTATTTTATCATCCTTACAATCCATGTAATTTCTAAATCTGTTCCTTGAGTATATCAGTCATCCAATGTCCTCTCTTATCACTATTGAGGGTGCAAGTATCCCAACTTTTAAGCAAGCAATTGAAGTCTTTCTTTCCTCCTTTCTTTGCCCCACATAAACTAAGAGAGGATATATTCCAGCTTGTTGCAAACCATGGTATCTAAGATAGTAATCCTATTGAGTAGATCCTTGTACATCAAATTTTGAAGCTTCTGCTTCGATTATTCATACAAGCTTTGAAGTTATCAAAATTGTCCTAGAGTTTACAAGTAAATATTACCTTTCCATAATTTTATTCCTCTTCCTCACGCCCCTCTCCTTTTCTACTTTCTCCAAAAAAGTCTAAAGATTTGTTGCTGTCCCATTTGAAAATTCCCCTTAGTCTTCTGCTAATCCATTTCTAGTCCATGATGTTATGAATATTCTCTTCTTGTTTATGTATGCTAAAAGTATAGGTTTTTTAGTTCTCATTAATTCTACAATGTTTTCTCAGGATTGTAGTGGAAGATTGGCTCAGCTGTCAAAATCTCCAGCTTTGACAGTTCATTGGAATAAATTTATATATGGGCGTGATTCGTGATAATATGCTTAACCGAGCTGATTGGCTGAACATAGTGTGCTTTCCTAGACTTTGTGATCTAGATGAAACCATCCATGAATTTCCTGCATAATTCTTGTAATAGAAGCTTGTCTAACACTTTGGGAGGAGGAAATGGGTAGATGATGAGTTTTCAAAGCACTAGACACAATATTACAATCTTTTTGGAATAAATAAGCATCTTTCCCTCTCAATAACTGTTGTGTTTTTTTTGTGGTTCTATGTGAATACTCTTTCAAGAAGTAATGGATTTTGTTGAAGAAGCTATTTGTTTTGTCTTTGATATTAGTGGCTACCAAAGGTGGACTATTATGATGTTTTGATCAATTGTACTTTCCATTAAGCATTTTGGGGTAGGTAACAATGTATAGACTATATAAGAAACTAAATGAAATGTGTTGGATTGAGGGAATGTTTTTCCTGTTAATGAATTGAATCACTGATTGGTTGTACTTGTCCCCAGTATATCTTGCTCACTGCTTCGAAACTTGTGCATTTACTCAAACATTATAATGGTACATGGCCTTCATATTGACTTCTCTATAGATTTTACATAGTAGCCATACTATCTCTCTGGATGGGAGCTGAAAAATGTCAATTTTGTACTCTTGATGCGATGTTGATTTTATTTTATGTTCAGTATTCCAGGAGTTGGTTAGTGCATAGGGATGTTGCGGTTGCTTGAGCAATTCCTTTGCTTTGTTGAAGGAGTGGTGAACATGGTATTGATGCTTTGGGGAGTGAAATATGCCACTCCCTATTGGATGATAACAATTGATGTGTTGGCAGATTGTAGTGCTTCATGCACAATAGGATTAACTCACAACAGGGAAAAATTGTGTTTCTTTGCCTCTCAACAGACTATAATTCCATGTTTTATGTCTCTAGGAGGGTTTATGTGGTAAAAACAGTTGGATGTGTCACTCATATCCAGGTTTTGCTTCTTCTGTGTTTTGGCAGCAATGGCAGGGTGGGAAAGGTAGATTGTGGGCACAGGATTTTTGAAAATGAGAATTCAATAAGATAAGATAATTTTATTAATGTCCAACGGATGACCATAAATAGGTCAATGGATCAGAAGGATACAACCAGTACTAGTACAATGTGGGAGTGCAAACACAACTCTTAGAAAAATCCAAAGCTAAATATAGGATAAAATGAAGAAAATAAGAATACAATAATAGAACAACCACATAAAAATGTATATAATCAGATGATGTAGAAAGTTAAGCGAATAAGTCCAGGGCTGGAGGTTGATGAAGTTTTATAAGAATGGTACCTTGTTTGCTACAATGCTTATGGGATTTTTTGAGACAAGGAGCTCTACCAGAAGATCTTTGGAGACGATGAGAAGCTGAAGAAGTTTATGAGATGGAGGGTCCAAATTCTGGAGAAGGGCATCAAGCTCCTTGATTTCAAGCTTGGTGGTGTCAATGCCATTATTCAGATCATAGATCTTAAGAATATGCTGAAGAGATAATTGAGAGTTGCATCAAACCAAATTCTTGCACTTTTTCAAGATAACTACCCAGGGATGGTAGCAAGAAAGGTCTGTAACTGCTCAAAACACAAATGTTTTTTCCTTTTCCAAGCTTTCCTAGAACAATCTATCTGAATGACTATAAATGATCAGAAGGATGATGTTATATTTCCTCGTAGATCTGGTGCTTTGAGAATTTTGGCACACCAAAAATTGGAATTTCTGATGCATGTCTAGATATTTATTACTTGACATATGGTTGTTAGTTTCAAATGGTGTCAAATTACATATATCTTAAGCCAAGATTGAAAAAGGCTAAAAGTTACAATATATATTTTACAGAGAGGTTCCTTTTATATATGGATCTAATAGAGATATTTAGGAATATTTGGTTTTATATATTTTGTATTAAACAATACAATAGTTTCCCACAAAATATTTGAGTATGGACATTCAATTATTAGTTACTCGTACTGTTGAAATGCAATAGTACTCCTACAAAACCTTATGTATAATGAGTACATGGACATTTTCTTTCCTTTTCCTTTCTCCCTTTCGAAAGGCTTCAAAAAACAAGTCCATATGGGCTACACTGCAAGGAATGGTCTTCCTTTGGATCAGGTGCATTAAGGATATCTACTTCATCAAAATCACTCAAGGCCTCCACTGGGCCTCAGTCTTTCTGAGGTTCCTACCATTTGTGTGTTAGAGCAAACCACAACTAGAATGGAAACCTGGTCAATGGTTTAACACTATGTCAATCTTACCAGTGAAATGACTATAAGCTACTATTTCTGGTGCCTATGTCCTCCAATTGTTGTTTTATTTTTCTTTATCGATTAAGAGAGTCTATGTGATGTTGATAGGTATGAGGAGTTAACACGTATTTGTGTGGTGTTTCAGTAAATGAAAAACACTTCTCTCAAGTTTTCCTTATATCAGCGCATTTCCAGTTTTTTTTTCTTGATTCATAGTTTTTTTAATCTCAGTGGAAATTTGTGACCTTTTAAGTTCAACCTCATTGCCTTTTTCACCCAGAATTATATGGTTTAGAGATGGAGGAGCATATATAGTCATTTCTTTGTATGGTCACAATCTGCCCTCAAGGGTTTTGTTTTTCATGGTCAACGTAATGGTCAATGTTTTTGTTTCAAAGGGAAATCTCATGGGAAACCCAAGGATGCTTCATCACATTTGAAGATGGTATCCAGATTCCCAAATAAGCCCATTGGCATAGATTAGTTCACCTTACCCAGTGGGGTTTAACAAGGCACCTGCTAGTATGGAACTGATGTAGGGGCATTAGACGCTAGCCAGCAATGTAGGAGGTTTTGTCCACATGTTGTGGCTAGGAGGGTTCAAAATCATTCGGATTGTAACAACAAGGTGTCAATACCTTAGCTGATTGTTGCATTTAGATTAGTTAGAGTTAGTAGAAGTCGAATAGTTTAGTTCAGTCCATCTGTCATGTTTAGTTATTCAAATAGTATGATTAAGTTTTGTTAGAAGATAAACGGTCCTCACCGAGGAACCGAAGAGACACATTGTAATGCATATAAATTGAATCCCTCGGATGTATTGAGGGGACGAAATTTCCACAGTGAACTTGTGTGTTAAGCAATTGCTTCTGGTTGAATAAATTGCAGTGCTCGTTGATTATCAAATTGTCTTGAATTGATATTTTTGAGGAATTTGTTTACTTGTGGGGCGATTGAACACTGTTCTGTGTCTAATTGTGGAATTGAGTTGTTGTATAATCTTCACATCTCTCTGTCCATTGTTTTCTCTTGAATTTTCTAAACAAGTGTAAATCCCATTCGTAGCATAGATCTGTGTATGACCGTGGTCGTCGAGCTCTGTCCTGAGGTAGTGAAAACCCCGCTTACATAGAAATATACTATTTCATTGTTAATTGGAATCCTGAACCAAGGTCGGACCCTAAGTTAGTGAACCGGAGTGAATAGAAAGGGCAACATAACCCTAACTTAAACCACGGTCGATCACTATTCAAAGGCTGGAAGCGATTTTGATCGCACCACTTTTGTGGGACGAGCGGTATTCAAGAAATTGGATCGATTCCATAGACTGGATTACACGTGGCATAAGGCGGGTTCCAAAAACATCCCTCATTGCATGTTAACTGTCGACTGAGGAGGCAGCACGATATCCACGTACACCGTTGATCTGAAGGGAGGCTCATCGAACGGTGATCGCATTCAGAAGTAACACGGAGGTTAACCAAGGTATGGCGTGTGTATTTAATTGAAATCAACCGATTGTGTATGGTGGGCCTGAGGCCTAAGGTTGTTTGTTTATAAAGCGTCGGTTATTAATACAAAGTTTCGATGAGTGGTAACCTTGGTTATAAGGTTCGGTGATAGAATTAAAGTTTGGGAGATATAATTAAGTTTCCAAAGTCTGCTGAGTATATTTAATTTCTTTGAAATTGATAAATAAAATTACCAGAAAGTTGAGGGAGATTACGTGGAATGAACTGAGTCGATTCGAAGGGAAATGGTGACAGAGCTACTATAGAGGCCAGCTCTCCTTAGGGGGCCGAATTCAATTTTGTTGCTGTCAATTGTGGTATCAGAGCTATTTTTGAGTGTTTTTGCAGAGAATTAACATGGTAATCCGAGTTGGTAGAGGTGCTAGCAGAAGGAGAGGCGGACCCGTCGCCAATGCAGAAGTGTTGGGGATCTTGTAGAGGTTCGAAGCCCGAATGGATGCCATGGAGAGAAGACAGCCGAGGGATCTTGAAGACATCAGTGAACCTGAAATAGAAGAAGCTGGAGAAATTACCGAGATTCCTCCTGACATGAGGCTCCTCAGAACTGTTCTAGGGTCTGCAGTTAAGCCCAAGATTGAAGTATCAAGTTTTGCAGGAGGACTGAATCCAGAGGAGCTGGTGGACTAGATTAATGAAATGAACAAGTGCTTTGACTATGAAGAAATGAGCGAGGATAAGAAGGTAAAATTTGCAGTAACTAACTTGAAGGGACATGCTACACTTTGGTGGGATGGAGTGAAAGCAGAAAAGAGGAGAGTTGGCAAGAAGCCTATCAAAAGCTGGGCCATAATGATGGCTAAGTTAAAAGGTAAATTTTTGCCTAGTGATTATCAGTTAACATTGTTTAGGCAAATGCAGAACCTGAGACAGAGGTTGGTGACAGTAAAGGAATACACAGAAGAATTCTATAGAGTAAGCATAAGAGTTGGGCAATTTCAGGACACACTAGAGAGTATTGCTAGATATGTGAATGGTCTCAAGCTGGAGATCCAAGATGAGATTGGTCTTCTGTCTCCTAAGACAGTTGAGGAGGCCTATCAGCTTGCCTTGAAAGCATAGGAGAAACTCCTGAGGAAGCAGTCTGCCAAAGGGATAGGTACTTTCCGCGGAAAGGGAAGTCAGGGTGGTAGAGGAAAGCCTACTACACCCAGAGAAGGAGCTAAGAGTAGCTCTCCTCAAAATGCATCTACAGAGGGTGATGCAAGAGGCAGAAGGGGTTCTTACAGAGGGAGAGGAGGCAGAGGCAGAGGTAGAGAATTGAGGTGCTATAGATGTCAGCAAGTGGGACACAAGCACTATGAGTGCCCAGAGAATATGGGTACTGGTCCAAGAAATGCTGTTGTTGCCCAGGCTGGAGAAGAGGCATAAATTGAAGAAGAAATTCTACCAGAGAGGGGAGAGTCCTTGGTGTTTAATAAGGTCCTGTTGAAGCAAGCCAAAGAGGTCACTAAGCCTGCACAAAGGAAGACTTTGTTTAGGAGCATATGCAAAGTCCAAGGGAAGTGCTGTCAGCTAGTCATTGATAGTGGCGCACAGACAATATTGTTTCCACTGAGGTGATAGAGAAGTTGAAACTAAAAACAAGGGAGCATCCAACTCCCTACAGGGTGTCCTGGCTGCATAAGGGGTACCAGTTGATTGTAAAAGAACAGTGTGAGATAGAACTACAAATGGGCAACCATAGAGACAAAGTCTTGTGTGATGTGATGCCCATGGATGTGTGTCACATACTTCTGGGTAGACCTTGGCAGTTTGACAGAGCAGTAATGATTGATGGCAAGAAGAACACTTACAAGTTCTTCAAGGATGGGGTACATCATACATTGATACCCATGGAAGAAGGAGAACCATCAAGCAGAGTGGTTGATCCAAAGACCTTGTTGCTGAGTGGGAAGGAATATCTACAACAGATTGAAGAAGAAGAGGTAAGTTTTGCTTTAGTTTGCAAGCCTAAGGTAGTTCTTACTTCTACAAAGATTTTTGATTTGCCAATAGAAATCCAAGAGATGTTAGATATTTATTGTGACATTGTTGTGGACAATTTACCTGATGAGCTGCCACCTGTGAGAAAGATCAGCCATCAGATAGATTTTATCCCTGGTTCAAATCTGCCAAATAAGGTAGCCTATAGAATGACTCCTACAGAAAATGAGGAAATCAGGAGACAAGTACAGGAATTGGTGGACAAGGGATTGATTAGAGAAAGTTTGAGTCCATGTGCAGTACCAGCACTATTGAGCCTAAAGAAAGATGGAGGCTGGAGGATGTGTACTGATTCCAAAGCAATCAATAAGATAAAAATCAGGTACAGATTCCCTTTACCCAGAGTTGAGGATTTAATGGATTGTTTGAGTGGTGCTAAATATTTTTCAAAGATAGATTTAAAAAGTCGATATCATCAGATTAGAATAAGAGAGGGTGATGAGTGGAAAACTGCCTTTAAAACAAATGAAGGACTGTATGAATGGATGGTAATGCCTTTTGGGTTGTCAAATGCACCTAGCACTTTTATGAGACTTATGAATGAATTATTGAAAGAATTCATTGGTAAATTTGTGATAGTGTATCTGGATGATATATTAGTTTTCAGCAAAACTAAAGAAGAACATATAAGGCATCTTAATTATGTCTTAAAGAAGCTTCACCAAGAGAAACTGCTGATAAAATTAAAGAAATGCTCATTCATGAAGGAAGAGTTGGTGTATTTGGGTTTTTTTGTCTCTGCAGAAGGATTGAAGATGGACCTAGAAAAGGTTAAGGCAATTGTGGAGTGGCCTTCACCCAGAAATGTTTTTGAGGTAAGAAGTTTCCATGGACTTGCCAGTTTTTATAGGAAATTTATAAGAAACTTCAGTAAGATTAATGCACCCATCATTGAGATGATAAAAAAGAGCAAACAACCATTTAAATGGACTGCTGAAGCAGAAAGAAGCTTTAAACTTTTGAAGCAAAAGATAACTGAAAAGCTTGTGTTGATTCTGCCTGATTTTACTAAACCATTTCAAGTGAAGTGTGATGCCAGTGGAGAGGCCATTGGAGCTATACTGAGTCAGGATGATAGGCCTATATCCTATTTCAGTGAAAAGATGAATGACACCAGAAGAAAGTATTCTTCTTATGAGAAGGAATTCTATGCAGTTGTTTAGGCACTGAAAAAATGGAGGCATTATTTGATGTCAAGGAATTTGTATTATACTCTGATAATCATGATTTGTAGTACATTGTACATCAGCCCAAGTTGAATCATAAGCATGCCAAATGGGTTGAGTATCTTCAAGGTTTCAACTTTGTTTTGAAACACATAAGTGGCTAAGCAAATAAAGTAGTTGATGCCTTCAGTAGGAGGCACATGCTTGTTCAAGAAACCAATTTTGAAGTTGTAGGATTTGATTTTCTCAAAGAACTGTATAAAACATATTTAAATTTTAAGGAAGCATTTGAGGCATGTTGTAACCCTGTTCTAACAGATAGAAGCCAGTGGATGGATTATTTCTTGCAGGAGGACTTACTATTCAGAAGAAACCAACTGTGTGTACCAAAATGTTCCATGAGAGAAAATTTGATCAAGGAGAAGCATAGTGGTGGATTTGATGGAAAATTTGGTACTGAAAAAACTTATGAGCAATTGAGTCACTTCTATTATTGGCCCAAGATGAGAGTAGAAGTGGACAAGTTTGTGAAAATTTGAAAAATCTGTCAATATGCCAAAGGAAGGAGTCAGAATGCGGGATTGTACACTCCCTTGCCTATCCCAGACAGGCCTTGGGACATGGTGAGTATGGATTTTTTTCTAGGATTGCCCAAGACTCAGAGAGGGAATGATGCAACCTTTGTTGTAGTGGAAAGATTCTCCAAAATGGCACATTTTATTCCATGTTATAAAACTAGTGATGCCACCCATGTTGCTAACTTGTTTTTCAAGGAAGTTGTTAGGTTGCATGGGTTGCCCAAGAGTATTGTTTCAGATAGAGACACCAAATTTGTGAGCCATTTTTGGAGGACACTGTGGAAGAAAATTTGTACCAAACTGAGTTTCAGCTCAGCTTATCATCCTCAGACTGATGGAAAAACTGAGGTAGTGAATAGGAGTCTAGGAAATTTGTTGAGAAGTCTTGCAGGAGAGCATCCCAAGCAGTGGGATCATATTTTTCCTCAAGCAGAATATGCATATAATGACTCACCAAATAGAAGCACAGGGCAGAGTCCATTCCGTATTGTTTATGGAATGCACCCTAGAGGAATATCAGAGTTAATAAATCTGGCAAAGGCAGAACTAAGGAGCGCTGATGGTGAGGAATTTTCTTCAGAGATCCAAGCCATACATGAACAAGTGAAACAGCAGCTACAAGGCAGTAGCATCAAATACAAAAGTAGAGCAGACTTGAGAAGAAAATAAGTCCATTTTGAAGTAGGAGATCTGGTTTTGGCGCACTTGAGAAAGGAGAGATTCCCAAGGAAGCAATATAATAAGCTGAAGTTCAAAAAAATTGGGCCATGCAAGATACTTAGAAAGTTTTTTGCTAATGCTTATGAGATTGAATTGCCTCTTGATGTTGGAATATCTCCCATTTTTAATGTTGCAGATTTGTACAAGTATAAAGATGATGGTGCAGAAGAGGGACTAGCAGACAAGGAACAGATTGAGTGGGAAAAGCATCTACCTCCAGCACAACCGTTGCAACCAAAGAAGATATTGGACAAAAGGGTGTTCAGGAAGACCAGAGGACAAGAATACTTTCAGTACTTAATCAAATGGAAGGACCAGCCAGAGGAAGATGCCACTTGGATGACTGAAGGAATGTTGTAGAAGATAGGCAGATTAGTGGAAGAGGTCATGGACAGGAGTCCTTGAAGAAAATTTCCCTCGGGAGTCTGATGCAGGGGCATTAGATGCTATCCAACAATGTAGGAGGTTTTGTCCACATGTTGTGGCTAGGAGGGTTCAAAATCATTCGAATTGTAACAAAAAGGTGTCATTACCTTAGCTTACTGTTGCATTTAAATCTATTAGAGTTAGTAGAAGTCGAATAGTTTAGTTCAGTCCATCTGTCATGTTCAGTTATTCAAATAGTATGATTAAGTTTTGTTAGAAGATAAACAGTCCTCACCGAGGAACCGAAGAGACACATTGTAATGCATATAAATTGAATCCCCCAGATGTATTGAGGGGAGGAGATTTCCACAGTGAACTTGTGTGTTAAGAAATTGCTTCCGATTGAATAAATTTCAGTGCTCGTTGATTATCAAATTGTCTTAAATTGATATTTGTGAGGAATTTGTTTAATTGTGGGGCGATTGAACACTGTTCTGTGTCTAATTGTGGAATTGAGTTGTTGTATAATCTCCGCATCTCTTTTTCCATTGTTTTCTCTTGAATTGTTCGAACAATTGTAAATCCCATTCGTAGCAGAGATCTGTGTATGACCGTGGTCGTCGAGCTATGTCCTGAGGTAGTGAAAACCCTGCTTACACAGAAGTATAATTTTTCATTGTTAATTGATATCCTGAACCGAGGTCGGACCCTGAGTTAGTGAACCAAAGTGAATAGAAAGGGCATCGTAACCCTGACTTAAACCACGGTCGATCACTGTTCAATGGCTGGAAGCGGTTTTGATCGCACCACTTTTGTGGGATGAGCGGTATTCAAGAAATTGGAGCGATTCCATAGACTGGCTGACACGTGGCATAAGGCAAGTTCCAAAAACAACCCTCATTGCACATTAACTGTCGATTGAGGAGGCAGCGTGATATTCGCGTACGTCGTTGATCTGAAGGGAGGCTCATCGAACGGTGATGGCATTCAGAAGTAACACGGAGGTTAACCAAGGTATGGTGTGTGTATTTAATTGAAATCAGTCGATTGTGTATGGTGGGCCTGATGCCTAAGGTTGTTTGTTTATAAAGCATCGGGTATTAATACAAAGTTTTGACGGGTGGTAACCTTGGTTATAAGGTTCAGTGATAGAATTAAAGTTCGGGAGATATAATTAAGTTTCCAAAGTCTGCTGAGTATATTTAATTTCTTCGAAATTGATGAATAAAATTACCAGAAAGTTGAGGGAGATTACGTGGAATGAACTGAGTCGATTCGAAGGGAAATGGTGACAGAGCTACTATAGAGGCTAGCTCTCCTTAGGGGGCCGAATTCAATTTTGTTGCTGTCAGGAACTAAACAAATTCTCGGCAATATGGTGACAACCAGTTGAGATATAACCCCTTGTGTTAAGGTAGCCCTCACTGTCACATAATACAATGAGGGAATTAGGCTTTTCACAAGAAAATTATGGAGGAAACCCTTTCTTTATATCTTATCCAAAAACTTTGTATAAAATGAATTCACTCTATGAATGAAGTCTAGTAATTGACTATTTTATCTTTCTAGGACTTGAATTCCAATCTCATCAATTGTAGACTACAGATCCTCAAACATACTACCTTTGGGTTGTGAATTTTGACTTTCGTTGCTTTTTCGAGAACTCAAAATGATCTGATTTCAAGTACAATGTTGAAGAATTTCTCCAATCTTGCTAATTGTCAAGTATTCCATATGTAATTAAGTCTTTTTACTATATTCAGTTTGCAAGCGTGGAATTTTGTTGGGCCCTATAAGGGCAAGGATATTATACTTAGTTTATCAAATAGACAAATCAGCTCTTAATTAGTATTCTCTCTATTTTTTAGGTGTTCATCAATGTCCCATGGTATTTCAGTGCACTGTACTCCATGTTGAGCCCTTTCTTGACACAACGTACCAAGATAAAATTTGTAATTGCACATGAAGGAAAAGTCACAGAGACCTTCTACAAGTATGTGAAATTCCTTCTATGATGTAGTGAAAATATGCTCAACCTCAATTGAAGACTCTGATTATATATGATAGAATGAAGGATGTATTCAATGAAAATTTCCTAGAAACTTATTTAATACTTGATTTTACTTGCAAATTTATTTCTCCAAAGAATGTGCCTATACAGTATGGGGGACTTAGCAGGACCAAAGATGTAGATTTTGGACCTCACAAGCCTGTAGTAGAGTTCTCCTTTAGAGCTAGGGAGAAAATAATTCTTGAGATCGAGGGAGTGGAGGTAATGTACGTCAAAAATTGCTCAAGTTTGCAGTTTTTGTGTCAGTTCCTGAATTCAAATTTAGCTCTTTCGCCTCAATTTTGTTTCCAACATACTTCCAAATTTGATGAGTTTTGGTTTTGGATATAAATTTTATGGGTGTTGGATTTGAGGCCGAGTTCATCCTCAAGTTCTATGCAATTGGGATTTTTCTTTGTTTTTGAATTCTCACATTCAAGCTGTCTATGTTTTTCAGGCGAGAGCAACAATTTTGTGGGACCTCATAGTTGGTGGGTGGGATGTTTCTTATCGGTCAGAGTTTGTGCTGAGTGCACAGGGAAGCTATTCAACTCTAATTGACAAGAAAAAAAAGGTGTCTTCATCTCATGATCCAATTTGCAATTCCTTCAAGGCATCAGAGGTAGGGAAGGTAGTTATGATAATAGCCAACTCCTCTTCAAACAAGAAGAAGGCTGCATCCTATAGATACATGGTAAAAAAGAACATAGTCTAGGAGTTTGAGCCTCACAGTAGATTATATGTACTTAGAAAGCTTTCTTACATTCAATAATCATAAATGTTAGTAGTTAAGAATGTTCCATCATGTTGGAGAAGCAAGTTTGTCTCTTGGGAAGCTGGGAATTTTATCTACATATGTAGTACTATATAAAAGTTAATATTGGTAATAATAAAGGTTGGCTGTGTTTCCAGAGCAGATCATCACTGTGAATTCCACAACTTTTCATGTTTGTGATTGATAGGTATATGATATACATGGTAAAGAAAGTATAAATAAAATATATAAATATTGACCACCCCAAGGCTAGTTAAATTTTTTATTTATTGTTTACCCCATACAAAAATCTATATAAATAATATTTTTAGTTCGAAAATTGAATATCGTATTACATTCCTCATCAATAAAAATGTTATTCAAGGAATAGTCTACATTCAAAGGGTTACCTATATGTAAATGAATTCAATCTGTTGCCTTTGGCTACATTTTTTATAAAAGCTTAAACTTATCTTAAAATAGAACCGATTGTTTGCTTTGTCCTTTTGGTTACTATACAGTAAGTATATCATGAATTTAGGACCAATGCAACCTAGAGAACCCAAATGAAGGGGGAGAAAAACTATATTTGAGGGTGAAGCACTTTGTATTATACATATGAACATATGCTAATTTAAGATAATGCAACCAAGTGGATTTAAATGAATGGGATACAAAGGTGATGGGTTTGGATAATAGATAGCAACTTGGTCAATTATGTAAATGTTTTGATATATATATTTGTTTAATTAATTTTTTATTTTATTATATTAATGAGTTGTGACCAATTTTATTTCATGGAAATGATAATATTTAGATAAATATAATTTTTTTAAGATTAGGGAGGAGTTGAAGTTGTTCACTATCTTATACTTTCACTTTATTATATTTTAAACAAGGATTAATGCTCCTCTCATGAACTAGGTACATATTTCATAGAGGTCATTGAATATGCATTTTGTGGATAGTTTTTTTTTAAGGTTCAGAGGTAGGCATGAAGAGAACAAAGAAATTTTCAAGATAACTCAAAAAAGTTGATAAAAAAACCACCCATTCTTCCAAAAAATTTCGTATTGCCTCTAACTTTATCACCTACATCACCTTTATCTTGCATGGAAGATGTATCCCCAGTCCCCGGTGTTACTTTGAACCTCTCGGTGAAAAAGCTAGTATTACTTGTTTTTCCATGCTTATGTGGAACATGGTCAAGAGAAGGAACTATAACAACAATGGATTTGCATGAAAGATTTATAAATTTTTCAAACGTGACAGTTGTGATGCGTTACTAAGTTTCTTCATTATTTTATAGATCATTACACGTCAAATCGACTTTACTCCTTGACTGACATTGCATTCAACATTGTGCACAAGTATGATTTAAATGTATCAATCAAAAGTATTATTTTATCTATATTTGATAATGCAACTTGAATACATCATACAATACATAGGAGTGCTATGGCTATGAAGTTCAATATGAAATAATCTATTGATTTCTACTATTACTATTATATAAGGGGTGCTCTTCCAATGGCCATTTATTAGCTATGTGAAGAAGGCTTTGTGGAATTTGTATTTACTATAAGATTATGTATAGCTAAGTTGCAGACAACTAAGTAGAATTTGGTAGGAAGTTTGGAGTATGTGTAATTCATAATGATATTGTCTTCTCTTCATTGATGACTTTTCAATGTGTGAGTTTTGACTTAAGCCATTGCATTATCAATGTGTCAAGGCTCAAAACTCGACCTATATGTCAACTACTTCTTATGATTGTTCCTAGGAACATGAATCCTAATTTTTGTAGGTTTAAAATTTATCACAAGTTTTCTCTATTGTGGTCGAATTTGTGGAGGTTATCTCAAAATTTATTTAAGGTACCATGGATCTAAATTTCTTATGAAATTTCAACACTATAACAAACTTTGGTGCAAATTGTTGATCAATTCTCACTTGGTTAGGGTTATAAATGTTAATGAAAATTTTATGTGCATGCATGAGAGTTGGGTGCAAATGCACAATGTTGTGTAGCATTAGTGTGATAAATATGGGATAGTGCAAAGCATAGTTTTGAATATTATTCTAAGTTGACTCGTACCTAATCAACTCAGTCAAGTTGATTGTTGGTTGAACGGTTAATTGTTGGTTCAACGGACAAAAGATCTTGCAGGCCCAAATACCAAAGGGAAAAATGGAGCTCATCATGGGGTTCTCTTTCTAATTCTCCACCACTGCTACCTTCCATGCTTCCTCAAACTCCTCTCCAACCTCAATATCAGTGCTAGTAGTAGCATGAGCAAAAAAACTATGCTTAGCAAAACTAGAATAACACGTTTTCCAAATTGCACGAGAACTACTTCCCTCATGAGTCACCATGTGCCATGCTTGGTCTCGGTGGTTTTCTTCCTTCAACTCCTGGTTAAAATACCATATCTTCATTGGAACCAACACCCTGAACTCCACTAGAAAACGATTCCCCATTTTGTACTAGTGATTCACCATTTGTGTTGGTGATTCGCCATGATTTTACAAGATAATATAATCTTGTGAGAGATTCGCCAAAAAAATTATATATACATATTATATTATTAATAAATCGCCTTACTTTTTTCCTATGTATCATGGGGATTCACCCATTTATTATACATATAAATTTAGGGGGGTTCTTAAAATTTTCCCTATTAGGTTCCTGACATATATCCTTCATCTATGTCACCAGCTGCGCATATGACTTAGGTTTCTTAAACTACTCTTTTAGGGTTGCTTTAATTGCTTCCAGGGTGGCATTAGGGTTTT
Source organism: Pinus albicaulis (assembly GCA_034641835.2). Lineage (NCBI taxonomy): Eukaryota > Viridiplantae > Streptophyta > Pinopsida > Pinales > Pinaceae > Pinus > Pinus albicaulis. The sequence goes on from CM076575.1 coordinate 813,262,236, forward strand.
CTTTCACATACCTAATGTACTATACTAGCGCGCGATCTTGAAGTGTAGTTGCCAGCTATGATTTTATGATATCATTATTGCTTACTTTTTGAGCCTACCATACGGACTCAGTTACAAATCAGAAGTGATCAATGTCTTCATTGCCAATGCCTATGAAATTAGGTAACTTCATGGATGCAACTATATCTAATTCAGGAGGGGGCAGAGGTGGAGGTGGAGATGGACTTCGCGGTTGGGTACGTTATCTGTGATATGAGCTCAGAATTGGAGTGGATGGAGTGGGAAACATATTCAAGGGCTTCTAAGGTGACAAAATTTCTTCTTCAGAGTCAGTTTCTGGTTTAGTTTCACTATCAGATCTAGGCTTCAGAGGGCTATAAAGGACCTCTTCAGATTCTTCTCAGTAAATTATTCCATTGCGCGTAGCTAAACCTCCTTGATGCATTCAAGCAGTATGTTCGCATAGACAACCCTGTTCACACAATAGAATTTTCAGTAATAGTTTTAATGAGCGCATAAAATTAACTCTAGGACCCTTGAAAACCCTCCTTTCTCCTTCAAAATATGACACAAATTGGTCAATATAAAATTCAATCACAAATCTGCCCAGAAGGCAATCAATCCAATGATCTACCATGTGAGTGACCTTATTATCAAATATCTCTACTTTCTGGATCAATTTAGGAGTCCACTCAGTGACTACGTCGTCTTTTATGCAGTGATGGAACTCAGGTAAGCGCAATAGCCACTCCTGAAGTTCGTGTGAAAAGGAACATAAGAAAATTTCATGCACTTTGGTATAAATATACTTCTGTACCCATTATTTGTCAGAAACTTTAGTGCTTTTATTCCGTTGTAGCACAAATTCAAGGATCTTTCTATCCAACTAGTCTTGTATTTCATTGTGCGATGGATGCCACAACATGAAATATCCCTCAAAATGATGATCCTGGTCCCGGAAACAGAACCATTTGTTGGCTTGAGGGGTCCTAACCCAGGTTCAAAGTTTATGGATAAACCAACAAACCCTCCAACCACTGGCCCTTTAGGCAGTGATCTACTTGCATAGACCAAAGTCTCACCCAAAGCAGTATGGGGGTGGGGGGGGTGATGGAACCAAGTTTATGCATCCTCAGAGAGAATCTAATGCAGCAGTCCTCGACAAAACCCTAATTTATATTCCACATATGTGCGCAATGAGTTTATAAAAGAATTACAAATCAACAAAATAATATAGAAATGCTTGTCTTTACTTAGCAGAGATAATGAATCAGAACTAGATCTCCATCTAATCAATGTAATGCTAAAAAGATGCCAATAATCATGCATAAACATATCAATTAGCTCCGTGCATTCATCAATAACTAAAAAAATAGTGCGATCTCATCAAAGCATAAACAGTAAGCATAAACAACAAATATGCACCTAACACAAAGAATTCACCAAAACTGTTCCTTTTATTAATTCTTTAGATCTGTCAATACATCATTTTTCCTTTAGAAACCCTTACAAACCCTTACAATCCCTTCCGCACACATATCCATAGGAGTCCTCACACATCCAAGACTAGGACTCTGTGCACACAGCCAACAGGAGCCTTTTACCCAACCTAAAACCCTTACAGACACAAAATGATATCAATATCTCGCCAACTTATCTGTGACTTATTACTGCTCAGCTTAGGCATACTCTATCTATTTATAATACGCATAGCGCACAGATACCCGTAGTTTATATTTAAGCTTGATCATATCCAAAATTGGGGCGAAAATCCCTTTGACCACATCTACGCAGTGCACACATACAAAAATACAAAAAATATATCTTTTGGAACTTGTGCCTCAGACGACCCCTCTCCAAAACACATCATTTTGAAAATTTGAGCATAAAATAGAGGCCCAAGCCATGGAAGTTGAACCAATGAGATGTAGCCCAGGAGGGGTGACCTCCTTCATCAAATTGTTGTGTTGATGTGTTGTATGGTGATGTATTGCACTTTTACTTTTTGTTTTTCAACCTTTATTTTGTGTTAAATTGTTCATAGAATTAACATGAAAAACACTCATGAGACTCACTAATTTGCAAGAGAAATTGAACCTTAAGCACACATAAGACATTGTTTACAGAATATGAAAGAGTAATTAGCACATCAATACTAACATACTTAATTTAGATAATTTTTGGTATCAAAGCTTTAGGTTTTTTTGTGCAAGAAGGGATCTAATTGTTTGCAATTTGGTGTCATGCTTACAAGGTTAAAACTCAAAAGAGGAGAAGGGAAGTTGGTTGAGAGCCCTGCAGTTTGGTCAAGAGGAATAAGAGCAAGGTTTTCCAAGTCTTCAATACCAGCACATCCTCAAGTTGAAGTTGAGTCTTCAGTGAGCATGTCTCGTGAAGGAGAACCTACCATGACAGAAGATGAGAAAGCATTCAGGAAGGAATTATTTGATATGACTGAGATAGTTAAGGTCCTCTATTGGGAAAGGAATTTAAGGATGCAAATAGAAAGTTCAAGGCCTCCAAGAGGAGGAGGCCATGGAGTTGGTAAGAAGCCACCATCCACTGCACCATCATCCTCACCACCATCTTCACCTTCGTCTTCATCATCTTCTACTACGACAACCCTTCCATATGTTCATACACATACTTCAAAAGGAGTTGGTAAATCACCCTTACTTAAGCTTGATGTTAAATTTGAGCTTCCAATGTATAATGGCGAAGTGAATTCACATAAGTTGGATAATTGGATTCGTTAATTGGAGGTTTATTGCATAATTTAGAACCTCCAAGAAGATGACATAAATATTCAATTGGCTTCCTTGAGAATGGAGGGTGCAACACTTGTATGGTGGGAAGCAAAGACACAAGATGATATTAAGAAAACTAGTAAAATATCAATGTCTTGGTCAAATTTTATTACTACCATTAAAATGAAGTTATATCCTCTAGCTTACATGCAAAAAGCTATTATGAGTTGGCAAAAGTTTAGACAATTGAAAGGTCAAATTGTGCAAGATTACACTCATGAATTTAGGAGAAGAGCTCTTATGTTAAGTGTTGATTTGCATCTCAAGAAACTTTGTTGAAGTACATAGGGGGTCTGCATAGTTACCTGAAACATACGATCCTCATGTTTAATCCCACTAGTCTAGATGAGGTCTGAGTGCAAGCTACACACCTTGAGGTAAGAGGAAAAAATGTACAAGAAGAGGGTAAAAAGAAACCATTCAAGGGTGGTGAAAAAGGAAAAGGTTTCAAGGGTAAACAAAAGAAAAATGCATCCATTAAAAAAGAAGGTGAGAAAACAACATGTAATCATTGTTACAAAGAGGGTCATGATGAAGCCCAATGTTGGAAGCTTTATCTAGAATTTAGGCCTAAGAAATTCAACAACAAGGGGAAAAAAAAGACAACCGCTACCACACAGTAAGATCTTGGATCCGACTTAGGAGATGAGACTAAAATTGCAGCCATGGTCACAAAGGGAAAAGAAGCCATCACAATTACTAGTTCATGAAATTGTCACAATAACACTCCAAGTGAAGAAACAAGAATAGAGTTGTTTCATGTATAAGTGATCTCAAAACATACAAAAATTGACACATTATTTGATAGTGGGTCTCAAAGAACTTAATATCTAAAGACTTAGTCAAGAATATTAATCTTGAAACCTTACCTCATCACAAGCCATACCCTTTGGGTTGGATAACTAAGGATACAAATTTACAGGTTACAAGAAAAAGTATTTTCCGGTTTGCAATTACCACAAAATTCATTGATGAAGTTGAGTTAGATGTTGTACCGCTTGACATATTGGGAATTGTTTTGGGTAGTCCATATCTCTATGACAGGAAAGCGATATTCTATCTCCATGAGAAAAAGTACCACTTGTTCAAATATGGAGTGGAATATATTGTGAGAGCTCATCACAAAAAGATAAACCTCTCTTTAGTTAATGTTGGGAAAATGAAGAGGCTAGTAAATTCAAGCAAAAACTTTGTGTTTCTTATGATCAAGCAAAATAATGATAAGGAATTTGAACCTTTTGAAGGTTGCGATGATAAATTAAAATCTAATTTTTTTAATGTGGTAATTCAACATGGCGAGATGTTTCAGGAACCAAAGGGGTTACATCCCAAGAGGGGAATCCAACATGAGATACAACTGCAACAAGATGTTCCAGTCCATAACATTGGCATGTATCGCATGTCGATAATGGAAAGTGCAGAAATCAAGAAGAAAATCCAATAATTGTTGAATAAAGGTATCATTCGCCCATCTACCTCATTACTATACATCGATTGTGTCGTGCCCAAGAAGGATGGAACATGGTGCATGTGTGTGGATTTCCATGCACTCAACAAATCACGAGCAAATAATCGTTATTTCTCCTACAAGGATTGGATGATTTACTTTATCAATTGAGGTATGCAAAGTATTTCATTAAGTTATACTTAAGGGTTATCATCAAGTTGAATAAATAAGAGGACATCAGGACATAAGGAAGACCACATTTAAAACTAAACAAGGGATTGTTTGAGTGGGTTTGTTATGCCTTTGGTCTTTGCAACGCTCCAATGTTGAGAATGCAGCAAGATGATGGAGCTTAGTGAAATGAAGTCGCCTTCACTAAGTGGGCCCGCAGGCAAATTGTGGCGCAAAGTCCATTTTTAGACTATGTCTATTTTTAGACATACGGAGCATAATTTGGGAATTCTACTTGGAGATTCTTGAAGTATGCGACATGTCGGTAAAAATAGATGAGACCCTAATTTTTAGGACCCAGGCTATTTTTAGACTGATCTCCTAAAAAAATGGAAGTCAAATATTATTTACCCTTAATAATATTTTGACTATAAACAGCAGTTTACTCTCTTGGCGCACTTCAGTTTGAGTCATGGAGGTGGCTCATGCAACTGATACAAGGAATCACGTGGTTCCTAGGGTTTGATGGCATCTTGCATGGTTTACTTCAGTTAGACTTCAGTGGCAGAAGTTTTGGAGGAGTTAACGGGACAAGTAGTGGAGTTATGTTCTATTTATTTCAGTTGAACTAGTTGAGATTAGTTAACTAGCTAATCAATTAGATATGAGTGGAGTAAATTAAATAATATTTAATTTACTAAATATTAACTCATTAGTCAACTCAAGAACACTTCAGTTCACTACAGTGCATGATCAGTTCAGTGAAGACCATTGAAAGAGATAGATGAAAGGGTAGAGTTAGCTATCAGTTGTAACTATACTGTTGCTATTTGCAACACATAGATAGGTGGAGTAAGCTATGAGTATTGCAAAGTTTAGGCTGGTGGTTTATCTATATAAGGAGGCCATCACCTAGCATTAAAATACGCAATCAAGGTTGGCTATCATGTGGCTAAGGATTGGAGCAAGTGATTTGCTAGATCTAGCTTGATAGTGTGTAGCATGGGAGGTAGTGCATGAGAGCTTGTGAAGAGTTTTTGTACTATGATTGTTACATGATTTCTCCATTATAATATACACAATAGCTGGGGGGTTTTCAGCTATAGGCTTTTCCCATACATACTGAGTTAATGTGTGATTGATTTGATGTGCGATTGCTTCTATATTATTTCCGCATGTGACAATTAATTGTGGAAGAAGGTTATGTGTTATGCATGCAATTCGAAATTGATGTATGATCGGGCTAATCTTCATTGAATAAGTGATTTATTCAGCTAATTTCTACATGGTATCAGAGCGAGATTAATTGTCGAGATCTATTACGGTGATTGCAAACTTATTTCCTCGGACAGAGTCTGCATACGGGCTAGGAAGCCTCCGGATTCATCTTTCTTCGGAAAGTGAAAGGTCTGGTAAACGCCCCTTGCAGTCAATCTCTGATTTGGAAATAATTTGTTTTCAAGAGTAGATTGGAAGCGATAGAGCTTGGAGTTTGGAATTCGAATTTTGCAGCAGCTTTGTTTTCTTGGTGCCAGTGTTGAAAATGTCTTTCAATGGTTTGCGACTCGAATATGCTCTTGAAGGCAGTTCGAATTATGTTGCATGGAAGGATCGCATGGAGGCAGTATTAGAAGATAATGGTCTGAAGGAGTTCGTAGATACGGATGTCCAAAAGCCCACTGATCCTGCTGAAGTCGAAGCATGGCAAAAGAAGATGGCGAAATGTCGAAGGATCCCGTTGGAGGGCGTCAAGGATCATATTGTATCCAGCCTGCATGGAAAGGCTTCTCCATTTCTAATGTGGAAATCTTTGACGGATCTATTCCAGAGTAAGAGTGACCAAAGGAAGCTAGCGCTCAAAGATAAGCTCAGGAACATCAAGATGGAGAAAGGCGATAGTATCGCCAAATACCTCACGAAGTTCACTCAGTGCAGAGATGAGCTGGGAAGTGTGGGGGTGGCTGTCAAAGTTTCATTGATCGCATGCTTGGTTTCAAGTGTGATGGGATCGGTGTGGTTCTTGGACAGCGGTGCGTCATTTCATATGACGGGAGATCGGGAGTTGTTCTCAGATCTGGAGGACAAAGATTTGGGTGTGCACATCGAGATGGGCGATGACGGTAGATACAATGCATCTGGTATCGGTACCGTATCCTTTCAGAGGGAGTCTGGTAAACCCTTTGTCTTAAAGGATGTCATGCATGTACCTGGATTGAAGAAGAACCTGATTTCAGTAGCGATGTTGGAAGATAAGGGTTATGATGTGGTCTTCAGCGAAGGAAAAGCCTTCCTGCGCAGTAAGACTACTGGAGAGACCCGGAAGATAGGGGTTCGAACTCAGAACCTTTATCAGTTGCAGGTAGATGACTGCGCAGCTATGGCATGCAAGGCTAGAGATGTGGTGAGCCGGGATGATGAGGGCGAACTATGGCACAGGAGATTGGGCCATCTTCACCATGGAGCTTTGAAGATTCTGCAGCAGATTTCTACCGGACTTCCTAAGGGCACCCTTGCGCAGTCAGATCAGTGCAAGGGGTGTACTTTAGGGAAGTATGTGAAAGCCACCTTTCACGAGAAGGATAGTCGCGCCACGACGATCCTTGAGAGAGTTCACGCAGACGTGTGTGGTCCTTTCTCAGTTGCTTCGACAGCAAAGCACAAGTATTATGTGATCTTTGTTGATGATTTCTCTCGAAAGTGCTGGATCTTCTTCATACCGAAGAAGAGCGATACATTCGCGAAGTTCTGTGAGTTTAAAGCACTGGTCGAGAAGGAGTCGGGGAAGAAGGTGATTTCTCTAAGGAGTGATAACGGTGGTGAATTCATATCGGCTGAATTCAAGGAGTTCTGCAGCGCAGAAGGGATTCGGAGAGAGCTCATCGCACCCTATAACCCACAGCAGAACGGGGTGGTTGAGCGGAAGAACAGAACGATCGTGGGAGCTGCACGGGCGATGTTGCATGATCAGGGCCTACCCCTTCACTTGTGGGCTGAGGCATGCAATACAACAGTGTATGTGCAGAACCGTTGTCCTCACAAGGTTCTTGGCATGAGTACACCAAAGGAGGCTTATTCTGGCAAGAGGCCTGATATTTCCCATTTGCGGATTTTCGGATCTCCTGTCTACATGCATGTGACGAAGGATGCGAGAAGGAAGCTGGATCCAACTGCTGAAGTTGGAATATTTGTGGGGTACACTGATACACCTCATAACTATCGAGTGTATGTGCCAGACAGTCGCAAGACTGTTGTGCGACGGGATATAAAATTTCAGAAGGAGAAAGCCATGCAGTGTTCGCTTGAGAGGGAGCTACACTTGCATGCAGATGAGGAGCTGTTAGTTCCTAAGGAGGAGCTTCCTGATGTGGATCAGCCACAAGAGGAGGTTCAGGAGGTGGAAGAAACCACCCAGGCAGCGCCAACCATCAGAGGGCGCATGCGCACTACAGAAGCTGAGCGACTGGCTCGGGATGCAGAGAAGGTTGTAGGACCACCTACAACACAGCGCAGACAGAGACAGTCACCGGATCGTTACACTGGATACATGGCTCTTATGAGTAAATGTGTTGTGACAGAGCCATCCTCTTTTGAGGAAGCCGTGGAGGAACCCGCATGGGTTGATGCCATGATCGAAGAATATGATTCGATCATCAGGAACAGTGCATGGGAGATTGTCCCAAGACCGGTTTGGAAATCAGTTGTAGGTTCGCGATGGATCTACAAGGTGAAGCAGGCAGCTGACGGGAGTGTGGAGAAGTACAAGGCGAGATTTGTCGCCCGTGGCTTCTCACAGATCGAGGGGATTGACTATGAGGAGACTTTTGCACCTGTCGTAAGGTACTCTTCCATACGGACGATCCTTGCTCTCTCAGCGCAGATGGGGTGGCACATTCATCAGATGGATGTGAAGACTGCGTTCCTCAATGGAGTTATCGAGGAAGAGGTGTACATAGAGCAGCCTGAAGGTTTTGAGATCTTCAGCAGTGAGTCGCATGTGTGCCGACTCAAGAGAGCACTGTATGGGCTGAAGCAAGCACCTCGTGCTTGGTACACTCGGATAGACAGCTACTTCACCGGGCTCGGATTCTCCAAGAGTGAGGCGGATCCAAACCTGTACCAGATTGTGGTGGAGGGGAAGCTGTTGATCATCGTACTGTATGTAGATGATCTGATTTTGACTGGCGACGAGCAGTTGATACTTTCATGCAAGGAGGATCTTGCACGAGAGCTTGAGATGAAGGACCTGGGCATCCTTCATTATTTCCTGGGATTGGAGATTTGGCAGCGCAGTGGAGGACTGTTTGTTTCTCAGGGCAAGTATGCCCGGGAGATTCTAGAGAGGTTCAACATGCAGGGCTGCAAGCTTGTTGATACCCCTCTTCCTGGAGGATGGAGGAAGGGAGATGCTACTTCGGAGGAGGTAGTGGATGCCACTGTCTATCGACAGTTGGTGGGGTCATTGATGTATCTGGTCAATACTCGACCCGATATATGCTATGCAGTTAACCAGCTTTCGCAAGCTATGGTTAAGCCTACCAAGCTCTTTTGGAAGGCGGGCAAGCATGTATTGCGCTATAACAGAGGCACATCGGGATATGGTCTATGGTACAGACAGGAGGAAGCTTTCCGGGTTTCACTCGATGCAGACAAGCGCGGAGTCCGACAGGACTCGAAGAGCACTTCTCGGGAGGAGTTTTCGCATTGGGTCGACAAGAAGCTCCCGTACAGCAGGAAGCAGAGATCCGTGGCACTCAGTTCAGCAGAGGCCGAGTACATGGCAGCTAGTTTGGCTACATGCGAGGCTATTTGGATGAGGAAGATCCTCGCAGGATTGTTCAGGTTGCATTTGGAGCCTACAGTGATCTACTGTGATAACCAGAGCTGCATCAAGTTCTCGGCTAATCCAGTATTTCATGATAGGTCCAAACACATCGACATCAGATACCATCATATCAGAGATTGTGTTCAGCGGAGAATCATGATGCTTTCATATGTTCCCACGGAGGATCGGGATGCCGACATCCTGACGAAGGCGCTCACCAGGAGCAAGTTCGAATTCCACAGAGGCAGGATAGGGGTTGCAGATAATCCATATCTTGCCGAGAGGGAGTGTTGAGAATGCAGCAAGATGATGGAGCTTAGTGAAATGAAGTCGCCTTCACTAAGTGGGCCCGCAGGCAAATTCTGGCGCAAAGTCTATTTTTAGACTATGTCTATTTTTAGACATACGGAGCATAATTTGGGAATTCTACTTGGAGATTCTTGATGGATGCGACATGTCGGTAAAAATAGATGAGACCTTATTTTTAGGACCCAGGCTATTTTTAGACTGATCTCCTAAAAATATGGAAGTCAAATATTATTTACCCTTAATAATATTTTGACTATAAACAGCAGTTTACTCTCTTGGCGCACTTCAGTTTGAGTCATGGAGGTGGCTCATGCAACTGACACAAGGAATCACGTGTTTCCTAGGGTTTGATGGCATCTTGCATGGTTGGCTTCAGTTAGACTTCAGTGGCAGAAGTTTTGGAGGAGTTAACGGGACAAGTAGTGGAGTTATGTTCTATTTATTTCAGTTGAACTAGTTGAGATTAGTTAACTAGCTAATCAACTAGATATGAGTGGAGTAAATTAAATAATATTTAATTTACTAAATATTAACTCATTAGTCAACTCAAGAACACTTCAGTTCACTACAGTGCATGATCAGTTCAGTGAAGACCAGTGAAAGAGATAGATGAAAGGGTAGAGTTAGTTATCAGTTGTAACTATACTGTTGCTATTTGCAACACATAGATAGGTGGAGTAAGCTATGAGTATTGCAAAGTTTAGGCTGGTGGTTTATCTATATAAAGAGGCCATCCCATAGCTTTGAAATACGAAATCAAGGTTGGCTATCAAGTGGCTAAGGATTGGAGCAAGTGATTTGCTAGATCTAGCTTGATAGTGTGTAGCATGGGAGGTAGTGCATGAGAGCTTGTGAAGAGTTTTTGTACTATTATTGTTACATGATTTCTCCATTATAATATACACAATAGCTGCGGGGTTTTCAGCTATAGGCTTTCCCCATACATACTGAGTTAATGTGTGATTGATTTGATGTGAGATTGCTTCTATTATTTCCGCATGTGACAATTAATTGTAGATGAGATTATGTGTTATGCATGCAATTCAAAATTGATGTGTGATCGGGTTAATACCATTGAATAAGTGATTTATTCAACTAATTTCTACACCAATTACTTTCATGAGAGTTATGAATGATGTATTGAGATGATTTCTTTATGATCTTCTCATTGTCTAATTATATGATATTTTGATATTCAGAAAATCATGATATGAACATGTCATGCATGTAAGAAAGGTGCTTGATTTCTTGAGAAAAGAACAATTGTTTTTGAAGATATAAAAATGTGAATTTGGTAAAACTTCTTTAGTGTTTTTGGGACATATTGTTGGAGGAGGTGAGTTGAAGATAGACCCCTCAAAGGTTTAGTTCATTGTGAATTGGCCTACACCCAAGACAGTCACTGAGGTAAGAAGTTTTGTAGGAGTAGCAAAATAATGGAGGAATTTCATTGCTAATTTTTATTCTATTGGAGCTCTATTACATGCATTGACTAGTGTTAAGAAGGTCCTCCAATGGGGAGGAAATCAGAAAAAATTATTTGATTCTTTGAAAAAGAAGACCAGTTCAGCCCCAATACTAGCACTACTGGACTTGAGACAACCCTTTGAGATTCAAACCGATGCAAGTGACTATGCCATGTGCGCATTCCTCTTACAACATGGTAAGCCCATTTCATTCCATTTAGAAATGTTTAATGGTGCACTGATAAATTATCCTACATATGACAAGGAGCTATATGCGTTGGTTCAAAGTGTGATGAAGTGGAAACACTATTTGATGGGAAAGGAAACCGTCATTCACCTGATCACCAACCATTGCAATATTTGCAATCAAAAACTAAATTATAGCAATCGAGGAAATTTCGATGGATGGGTTTCTTGCAGCAATTCCACTTGGTCATAAGGTATAAGAAATTTATATACAACAAGGTTGCCGATATGCTTTCTAGTCCTATTATTAGTGCAACTACTTTACTCAATAATAATTTTGTTTTACATGAAAGTTACATTGAACAATATGGATTTGATAATAACTTTCAAGATGTTTATGCAAAATTGAGTCAAGGTCGACAAGTTGACGAATTAGATTACCATGTACATAATAACTTTTTGTATCATTTGGGCAAGCTTTGTATTCGACAGGGTGAGAGATTGAATGTCATAAGGGAAACACACACTTCTCTTATTGCTGGAAATTTTGGTGTAAGCAAAACACTGGAAAATATTTAGAAGTATTGTTATTGGCCTCGTGTTCTTGAAAGTGTGTCACATTTTATTAAAGGTTGTTCATTATGTGTAGTCAATAAGCCTAGTAATAGGAAGTTAGGATTGTACACACCACTTCCGGTTCCTTCACGTCCATGGGAGAGTATTTCTATGGATTTTGAAGAAGGTCTTCCTTTGTCAAAAGAGTTCATGATTATTTGTATGTAGTTGTGGATAGGTTTAGAAAAATGTTTATATTGATGCCATGTGAAAAGCAAGTTACAACTGAACAAACAACTCATCTTTTCTTTCAAAATGTTTGGGTTCGTTTTGGGTTGCCTACATCTATTGTAAGTGATCGAGATTATCAATTTGTTGGGAATTTTTGGTCAAAATTTTAGGACTTGATGGACACTAAGGTGAATAAGAGCACAACCTTTCATCCAAAAACAAATGGTCAAACCGAGGTGGTCAACATAACAGACATTCATATTCTTTAAGGATATTGAAACAAACATCCTAAATTATGGGATGAACAGTTGCATTACATTCAACACGCTTACAACCGTGCAAGACACTCCTCTACTCAAACATCGCCATTTGAGTCATGTCTTGGATAATTTCAAAAATCGCCATTGGATTTCATTTTGCTGAAAGTGAAGATATCGATGGGCATAGCGATATAGATAAAGCAAAGAAATTCATAGAGAAAATTTAGTTGATCCATCAAACAGTTCAAGATCAACTGGAAAAAAGTCAAGGCAAGTACAAAGCGAGGCATGGAAAACATCGTGTGGATCATTAGTTTCAAGTTGGTGACGAAGTTTGGATTCACATTAGCAAGGAAAGGCTTCAAGGATAAGGTAAAAAGATTAAACCAATCTGTTATGGTCCTTTAAAAATTCTAGAAAAGATTGGTAATAATGCCTTCAAGCTTGATTTTCCTTCATACATGCAAATTTATTCAGTTGTTAATGTTGAAAATTTGAGATTGCATGAGCCTCCTTTGATTGAAGATCAAGGAGAGAATGTTCAACTGCCATATATTGAATATTTTTATCCAAATTTCTTTGTTGAGCTTCAACAAGACACCATACTTGACAGGAGGACAAGGACATCGACAAGAGGAAGTGTCGACTATCTTCAAGTGGGGCTTAAAGGAAAAAATCCTTCAAAATAAAAATGGATTGAAATTGGGAAGGTGAGGGAACTATACCCTCACTTGTTCAACAACTGAATATGATATTTTGGGGTCCAAAAGCTTCCAATGGGGAGGAATGATTAGGGGCATAATTTTATGCTCAAAAATCAAAGTTCTCCAAATGGCTTGAAACTTGAATGAACGTGTAGTGCTCCTTGTTATGAATCTTTCACACTTCGTTTCACTTAAAATGGACTCTGTATGCTCTCGAAAATGAGCTATGTTCACTTTTCTAAACATGCAAAATTTGAAAAAAAAGGACAGACAGGTTGCCCAGTCAGCAGTCTGTACTACTGACATGGCATGCTGACTGGGATGGGTTGAAATTTTGTCATTTTCCTCTAGCAAGTAAGGGATAACCAAGTGGTAGCATCACATTTGTTGAAATTTTTGGTTTGGTGGCAAGTTATGATTGGTTTAAATTTGGACCAATGGGGAGAGGACGCGTGGTGCAGCATAGGGTCGCCACGTGCCCCCCATGGTGGATAAAAATTTTGGTTTAAATTTCGGTCGGAGGCATCGGAGTTCGACCCCATGACCTCCCACACAACACGCATGCCAACTACTGCCATGCCACACCAAGGGTTTTAACCATATTGGATTTCTGCATATATTTAAAGTTTTAAATTGCCGCTGTCAGGGGGAGAGGGGGCCAACCCCCAACATATATGACCAACAACATGACCACCGACGGAGCCAAATCTAAAGCACGAATATTAACACAAATCCACCATTAAATTAGAGCCTAAACCTCATTATTAGTGCTAATCTAGTTTAATACCATAAGCACCATTTAAATTTCTAACCTCGATTAATTAGCGCTAATGCACTTAATTATATTAATGATGATTAATTTTGCGGTCCGCTAATTTCGGCGAAACTTCCAGTTTAGTGCCATCTAACTGGATTTAGCTTCAGTTAGCTAAATTTAGGCGAGAAATTGTGGAGAAACTGGAAATGGTCATAACTTTTGGAGATTGCGACCAAATCAAGGGCAAAAAGAGGCTAGATGACCATTTTTGGACATTATGGATTCATTGGTGAAAGTTTCAGTAACAGAAAAGCATTGTAAACACATCATTTTGAAAATTTGAGCATAATATAGAGGCCCAAGCCATTGAAGCTGGACTATGGAGATGTAGCCCATGAGGGGTTAACTCCTTCATCAAATTCCTATGTTGATGTGTTGTATGGTGATGTAATGTACTTTTATTTGCTATTGTTCAACCTTTATTTTGTGTTAAATTGTTCATAGAATGAACATGAAAAACACTCATGAGACTCAATAATTTGCAGGAGAACTTGAACCCTTAAGCACACATAAGACATTGTTTAAATAATCTGAAAGAGTAATTGGCACAAAAATACTAACATACTTCATTCAGATCAATGAGTTATAGTTGTGTCATGTCCGAGTCATAGATCCACTTTCTTAGGATCTAGATTCGTCGAAGTCAGTGATTTAAATCCTATATATATAACTGTTGTGATCAATAAATAATATGGAGTGTGCTTTTGTATTGTCTGTAATTGTTATCTTTCGTATTTCTAACAAATAAAAAATTGACAATAGTGTTTATGTTTAATATGTTTTGAGATGTTTTGGCTCTTATTAAATCATAAGTTATTTGTATATTTGGTTTGCAAATTGTTGAATATACCTTGAGATTAAAGCAAATAAATTAAATTATAAAACTATTTTAAAACATTCTAATAAATTACCAATTGTCATAAATAATAATAATAATAATAACAATGTTTTATGACAAAGCAATAATGTACACTATGTCACATCACAATTTGCTCATTTCCTTTTGCCATTTTTTGTGAATATCTCAACCCACAACATTCATTTTCAAGACACTTTTGCCAATTGAATCATCAAAACTACAAAGTATAAAATTTGTAGCTAAAATGAATTATCATATATTTTTTTGGTGTTTTTTATTATATTGGTGTCTTCCATGTGAATGAATCATTTAAAAACTATGAAAAATATTATATCCAATACCAGAAGATGATACGTCGAAGTAAATATTTAACAAAGTTTGAAAATTTGTTTGGAAGTTCATCTATAGGGTTGTTGCACCTTTATATTCTGATTTTAATTGTATTAATGGAGATTTCATGTTATTTTTAAGAATATGGATTGATATGGAGAGATTCATCTTCATGGAACTTCTTAAAATAGTTAACAACTTGACAATATTTATGACCTCAAAATGAAAACTTCAATTCTAAAATCTCTTAATCTATAAGATAAAAATTACAATGTATTTGAAACAATGTGGTTAACAAGACTATTATAACAAAATATTTAGAATCAACCCCATAATTATAAAATAGTGTTCTTAATACCATACTTTTTTTTTTCATCACGTCAAAATTTCAATTTTTATGACCATAGATATATTTACAACCAGAATTTTAAAATCAATTACTAAATTGAAAAAGTGTTATTAGTAACATACCCCTCTCCTTACTTTTTTTAGCCTAAATTTTAAATGTTTTTGAGAACCAATATCTCAAATATAATAAGTTATTAAAATAAAAAATCATAAAAAATAAACTCAAAAGGAAAGAAATTAATAAAAAATATAAATATAAACAAATCTCAAAGCAATGGGAAAGTAATATATATAATAGAAAAATGATTTTAAATAAATTTAAAAGGGAAAAGAAAAAGAAAAAACACTAATAAAATTTAAAAAAATAACATTTAAAATCAATATGAAGAAAAAATAAATTAACAAAAACATAAAGATATATACAATTAATAATAACTTTTGCTTTTAAATTTATATAATTAATAATGATATATACTTTATTTATATATATATATATATATATATATATATATAACCTGCAAAGGTTTTTTTTTAATTATATTTAAAAAATAAAATTAATAAAAAAAATAGAAATATATAAAATTAATGAGTTTTACTTTTTTAAACTTACGTAACTAATAATTATTTATGTTTTTAATATATATATGAATCGTAAGAAAAACTTGAAAATTGAATAATAATAAAAAAATGTAACAATTGGAAGAGTTGTGAGTAGTGGGATGCACTTCGGTTAAGGATGGTTGATTCTCACTAGCCAACTACCACTTACCACTGATATCATTTCTCGATAACAACATTGTATTAATTGAGCATGAGCAACTGAAAAGGCTATAATACTAGAATACTAGAAGAGAGAAAGAGTGAGGGGTCTAAAATAAATATACATGTATAAAATCATATATCATTTGTTATTAACTTTATTTTATTAAACTTAGCATAGAGTTTGAATTGGAAATAATAATAGTGGATGAAACCAACTCATAGATCTAGGTCATACATTCTGGAAATTGTCCTTTATAAAAATAAATTTGTTTAAAGCTCTTGTTTGCTATTTTTTTCTGGTAAAAAAGAAAAAATCAAATAATCAAATGAGAAAATAAAGCTAAAGCTAACTTTTAATAAAGAAGAAATTGAGGAAAATCGACATTTTTCCTTTAAAAATGAAACCATATTATAAAGTGAAAAAATCATTTAAAAAAAAAACAAACCATAGAGTTTTTCCTTGGAAAAGGACACTATATTATGGAGTGGAACAACCATTTTAAAAAAACCTTTGGAACTTTTAGAAAAGCCAATAATTAAAAAAAGAATTAGGTTGGAGTTAATAGATCACAACTTTGACCTTTTATTCTCACGCCGAAGAGCACTCGAGGAAAGGACTTCTGAGGCATTGTTGAGCGTACACGGAAGAATTGACATATTATGGAGTGGAACAACCTTTAAAAAAAAACCCCTTTAGAACTTTCAGAAAATCCAATAATTAAAAAAAATGTTAGAGTTAATAGATCAGAACTTTGACCATTCTATTCTCACGGCGAATAGCACTCGAGGAAGGGACTTCTGAGGCATTGTTGAACGTAGAAGGAAGAATTATCCTTGTGATGAGCACCGAATCAATGTTTTGTTTACAAGAACTCAACAGTCATACTTTGGTTAGTTTTCTTCTTGCACTTGAGATGGAGAAATTTCTTTGAGAATTTTATAATGGTCTTTTTCAATTGACTGGTATAATAGTCTAGTTATAATAGTTTAGTTAGGCATTGGTGGAACATTACTTTAGATTCATTTAATCGATCTATCATGGGCCGAGAGGGATCAAATCTCTTAGAGGCAAACCAGCTTTTTGGAGTGAAAACTGCAGGAAAGGTTTGCACCTCTAGAGATCATCATCTCACGTGATGATAGATCTAGTTAAGGATCTAGGCTAGTCTCAAATGCAGGTACTGGTAATTACTTTTCGATTATTAAAATTTTTGTATATTTTTGAGATGTAAGATGCAGGATCTAGGCCTATGTTTAACAAAGCCAGCATGAAAATCTATTAAAGATATGATTAATTTTATCAATAATATGTAAATATATCAAATATTAATATAATCATTTTAAATATGCTAAATATTTCTGAGATTAACTTGGTCATTTTAATTTTAAATTTTCTTAGTTACCTCAGTTCGTTGAGATGATAATTATTGTTAATAATTATAATGATGAAAAATGATGAAATATTTTTTTTAAATGCAAAGTGATAATAATAGTGTTGAAAGATAGAAAATGTGAATAATAAGAACGTACTCATGTTACAATCAATCTCAAACTATTTTCTTCTACTATTCTTATTTCCTCCCTTGTTTTATTTCCTCCCTTGTTAGTTTTGTTATCTTTTCAGATCGATTATATGAAAAAGAAAATTTAAATCGTAAACCATTTAAATATTTAGCTCGATTTGTTGTAGTAAACATGATACTTGTCTCTCTTGCTCTCCAATATTAATAGCTTAAATTACTATAACACAAAAATCAATCTACATTGTTAATAACTTTTTGTGCTTACACTAAAATCAATGTGACGTGGGAATCTACACTGCCTAAGATGGATTCTAGGATTGATCATCTACATTGAAATTAAGTCATCTAGTGCAAGTAATCAAATATAATTATAAATCGACATCTAAATTGAAATCAACACATTGAGTGCAAGCAATCAAATTGTATTAGAAATCACCACCTACACTGAAATCAATGCATCTAGTGCAAGTAATCAAATATCATTAGAAATAAATATCTACACTAAAATCGATGCATCTAGTGCAAATAATCAAATAGGATTAGAAATCACCATCTCCACTTATATTAATCCATCTAGTGCGAGAAATATTCCTCCCTCTCTCCACCCTCCATCCATATCTATATCCCCCTCCATCTATTCTTTTTTGTCTCTCTATCTCACCCCCCTAAACACACGTGCTCTCGTACTCCATATATATCAATCTCTTTTTCAATCACCTCCTCTCCCCATCTCTCTCTTCTTCCCTCTCTTCACCTTCCATCTATATATCTATCTTCCCCTTCTCTCCCTCTCCCCCATTAATATCTCTCTTTCCTCCTTTTTTCCTCTCTCCCTCTCTCTCCATCTTCCTTATCACTCTCTCTCTCTCTCTCTCTCTCTCTATAGAAACCAACATCTACACTGAAATCAATGCATTTACTCAAATAAATCAAATAGGATTAGAAATCGCCATCTACACTGAAATCAATGCATTTAGTGCAAACAATAAAATAGGATTAGAAATCATCTACATTGAAACCAATTCACCTAGTGCAAGTAATCAAATATAATTATAAATCGACATCTAAATTGAAATCAACAAATTCAGTGCAAGCAATCAAATTGTATTAGAAATCACCACCTACACTGGAATCAATGAATCTAGTGCAAGTAATCAAATATCATTAGAAATAAATATCTACACTAAAATCGATGCATATAGTGCAAATAATCAAATAGGATTATAAATCACCATCTCCACTTATATCAATCCATCTAGTGTGAGAAATATTCTTCCCTCTCTCCACCCTCCATCCATATCTATATGCCCCTCCATCTCTTCTTTTTTGTCTCTCTATCTCACCCCCATAAACACACACACTCTCACAATCCATATATATCAATCTCTTTGTCAATCTCCTCCTCTCCCCATCTCTCTCTTATTACCTCTCTTCACCTTCCATATATATCTCTATCTTCCCCCTCTCTCTCTCTCTTTCCATCTTCCTTATCACTCACTCACTCTCTCTCTCTCTCCATCTTTCTCTCTCTATTTATTTCTTCTTACCTCTCTCCCCCTCCCCCTCCAAGTCCATCTCTCTTTCCCTCCCTCTCTCCACTCTCTCAAATCCTCTCTTTTCCTCTCTCCACTCTCACATCCTCTCTCTTCCTTCTTCTCTCCCTTATTTCCTACATCTCTCCCCCTCCAACTCCATCTCTCTTATCGATCCCTCTCTCCTCTTCTCTCTCAAGTCCTCTCTCTCATCCTTCCTCTCTCTATCTCTCCCTTAAATCCCTCTCTCTTCCATGATCTCTCTCTCTCTCTCTCTCCAATACTCTCTCTTCCCCCATCACTCTCCTCCTCTCTTTCATCCTTCCTCTCTCTCCCTTTCTCTCCCACCTCTCTCTCTCTCTCTCTCTATCTAATCCTCTCTCTTCCCCCATCCCTTTCTTTCTCTCTCTCTCTTTCCACCCTTCTTTCTCTCCAACTACATTACTATATCCCTCCCTCTCTCCTTCTCACTGCTTCTCCCCCCCTTCTTTCCACACATCTTACTTTGTCTCTTTATCTCACCCCTAAACATACACACTCTCTCTCCATATCTCCCTTATCACACTCTCTCTCTGTTTCTTCATATGTAAATCACTTTTCACAAATATTCGTAAATATAAAGCAGATTATGGAGTAAATATGAAAAGAGGTTTTATTTACTTATCATACCTCTAGTTTATTTATATTTTTATTTATTTACCATACCCCTTTTCTTTACTATGGTATTTGGCCCATAGGCTTGTTATATAATTAGATTTTTATTTATAATCCTATTTGATATATTGTTATTTATTTACCTTACCTCTTTATGCCTCTTTTATATTTATTTATTTACTATACCTCTTTATATCTATTTTATATTTATTTATTTATTTATCATACTTGTTTATACCTATTTTATATTTATTTATTTACCCATGGTATTTGGCCCATGGTATCAATATTAATTTGTCCCATGGTATTTGTCCCATAGGCTTCATCTAAATAAAACCTCTTTTTAAAGCTTTTTTAAATATAAAAAGGTTTATGGAATAAATATAAAAAGAATTTTTATTTATTTACCATACATCTAGTTTATATATTTTTTTATTTATTTACCATAGCTCTGGAGTAAGTATAAATTCATTTTACAAATATTTAATTAAAAGAAATATTAAAAGATTTTGGATTTTGATTGTTTGTGTTGAATTGACTCTTTTCCTTTGATTTAGGAAATGGTATTGACTTTAGTAAAGAGTAAATATGTTTAAAATTTTACTTAATTTGGAAATTCAATGTGGTAATTTTTTTTGTTAGAGGTAAATTTATGATCCATTCAAATTCACGTATATAGTTTACTATCCATTCAAATTATATAAATAATACATAATTGTATTAGAAATTGATATATGTTAAAATTTTGATCCTATGTTGAAATGTTGTAAATTAAACGAATAGTGAATTAGCAAACAATTATTCAGTTTCTTAGTCAGCTAAAAATTATATGCTCCAGGGGTGACCTGTATGAATTGAAACAAATTGAGCCTTTGACGTTCGCTTTTTGAGAGATATCCATTTTGTAGGAATACTATCCTCCTTGTCTGGCATGAATAGACGGTTGCATTGAATGGTACTATCATCCTTCTTCTTACTATTCTCCTTCTTGTCTGCCAGACGGAAAGCTAAATCTCGCATTACGTCATGTTGAGAAAAAGAGATCCCAGATGCACAACCATAATCTGAGATGGCTTCACTCCTAATTATTACATATCAAAACCAAAACAATAATGGTGAACATATTCATTCATCTGATCGCGTCCTGATTTGTGTTTCTAACTCTTTTGGAAATCACGTATTAAATAAACTCAAGCGGCCTTACCTTCCTAATTTCTTTGATTAAAAATTCATTCTCCAAGAAAGAATGTGAAAAACACACGAATTTATGATGAAAACATATATGTAAAGACGGCGAAGCAAATGTAAATAATTTCCATACCCTGGTACGCTAGTGAGATTTAGGAGATTTTTTTGTGCAAGTTCTAACCAGACCACAAAAGCATCATCCCATTCCATGCCACGTACATACACCCATATGTCCAATAGTGCTTCTACGCTGAAATTTTTTCCTTTAGGAAATGCCCCCAAGTCCAAAAAGCACTGTTTTGAGTCACGATCGAGGGCACCTGTACTCGTTTCCAAGCGATTAAGAAGATTTTCTCTGTGATAGGATGATATAGGTTTTGCCTTTGAGAGTTTCTTCTTAGCACTTCTCCAAAATGGCCAGGGTTTCTCACGCAAACAACTTCCAATCACCGTGAGAGCAAGAGGTAAACCGCCACACGCTTCTGCAACCTACAAATATAATACTATTTAAACCTTATGCTATTGTTTTAAATAAATCCATAACAGCATATAGCTATGCTGGAGTTCTATTACGCACAAATGCTTTTCGATTCGTGATAACATACTTAGGATATTAATAATTATCTAGGTCCATGATATTATATGCTTTTCGATTCGTGATACTTAGGATCTGACCTGATTGTTATTTTTTATTTTTTATTTTAATTTGAAATTTAAGCCGACATTGAGGTAAGCCGACATGTGAGGACGTGACATTTTCGACATCAAGTCATAGTAATAGATGAGGCCTCTCTCGGTAATAAGGACTATATAAGGACTATTTACACTTGAGTAGAAAATTGCTTTATTATTCAATATTGAAAATAAATATGTAATAGAGTTGAGAGGCTTATTCTACAACTTGAGTATGAGGACTAAATATAATTCTGTCCATTCTCTCTTTTAAAAAAATATATATATTATTTAAATTAAAAAATAAATTTACTTATAATCAAAATAAAAACAAACATACATATTTGGTTAGTTTTACTTAAAATTATTATAAAACAAAGTTCTACTCTAACAATCTTTATTGGTTGTTCGCATTACAACTTAATACAAAAGAAATATGGTAAAAATATTTCACTCACTATCTGTTATAAATAAGTATTTGTATGTCCATATGAAATAAGATAATTTTTCTTTTAGAGTAATTAAAAAAACAAACAAATAAAGTTGATATTATTTATGTTTTCATATTTCAATTGGATATTTAAATAAACCATTTTTAATATCCATGTTAACTAATTTATTTTAATATCAATGTTTTTTTTTGTAAGTCAAGATTCTATTAATGTCGGAAAAAAAGAGTACATAGGGTCCGTCCCAAAACAGGTGGTCTCACCCCGACCAGGTTAGTTGACCAAAACGTTCACCAAATGAAAAAAGTACAAAAATATAACTAAGGACAACGCCCATACACAGTTGGGCCAGATGCACCAAAACATAGCTAAAACATAAAAGACATCAGAAATCATACTAGTCGCCAAAGGTAATGGATGCAGGGTTTTTTCGGGGCTGTTCCAGGAGGTAGTGGAGGGAGGAAGTCACACTAAGCATGGCCTTCATAGTGCACCATCCATGTCTCTAGCTTTTCAAATTTCTCTGAGAGTTGATTTTGTCCCCGCCAGACCATAACCAGTCTTTCCCGAAGTTGACGTTGAAAGTAATGCAACCGCTCCAAGGAGGCCATCTACGCCGTATGCTCCTCACACCGAATTTGTTCTGCAACATCCACCTTGTCCATCAAGCTGGCTATGAGAGCCTGAAAGTTCTCCAAGCAATAGTGTTGGAGGCCTTGCCCCTCTTGAGCCTCGAGTGTTGCTAGCCCATGCTTCGCTCTGCCGCCATGGGTGTCGTCGCCCCTGCAAATATGCCCACGATCGTGCGCCCCTCCACCTCAGCTCATCCCACGCTTTCCACCCCTGCGCGACCCTTCACCTTGGCTCACCCCCAACCTGCCACCACCTCGGCCTCCCCTCACAACAAAATTTCTTTTCCGCCCACGCCCAGCTGTTTTACCACCACGACGAGGGGACATGGTGATCAGATCCTGGTCTGTCACCCCTTTAGAAGCAGGGGCTGTATTGGAGGAAGTTCTGCCCCTTCGTGCCATCGGCTTCATATTTCCCCACGACAACGGGATACCTTGAGTAGACACAGAACAACAAACTCTCTACTCAACAGAACACTACCCATAGATAAGAAATCCAAGAAATAACACGCAGAATAACACAAATCCGCCAAGGTGGCTCCTCTGACCCACGAACGACCACCCCCACCAAATAACACTGAAACCTATACCTTCCAATAAGCTACCAATAATGGAACACCACCCAGGGAAAGGGGGGTTGTTCCCTTCCCTAAACGAGCATAAGAGAGGCACCCACCTCCGAATTCTTCAACCAAAAGTTGCAGGAAGACCCCCCAAGCCCCGTCGCACCAGAAAACACCAATAGAACAGGGGCACTCGGGCTTCCTCCTCTAGTTGTGGGGTTGTCTTTCCAGCGAGATCCACCACCTTGCGAAAAGGAAGCAAAACCAATTACCTCTAGGTCACGAGAAGTTTTCCTTTCGTGCTTAGGCTTTCCTCGCACAACCAATCCCTAGAATTCCTAGCTGAATAGACTAGGTGAGTCCTTAACCACTGTGAAAATCCACTGCAAGCCACCACGCTTCGATACCAGCGAGCATCAACTCCCGACATTTCTTCCTTCTTCCTAGTAACCACCACAGCTCCCAACACCAAGTCCGAGCACCAAGACAAATGCCTGGTGCATTCATCGCTCGTGGCTTTAACGCTTCGCCACCCTCACACACAGATGCAGAGTAATGTTTCACACGCACAACTGACATAATGACGGTACCTCTCCAGGGGTGAGCGAAGGTATGAAGGGACCGAGAAGCCCATCCCCCCCACCATATCCACATGGTGTTACACATGGGAGGCGACCTCCACGTGCTGCCTTGAACTCACCCCCATCGGGGATTAATATCAACTTTTGAAAAAACATAGGAAATGTATAATTAATTGAATTCGTGATATAAAATATTTTAGTATATACAATTAAATAATATTGAAATGTTTTTAAAATATATATTAATAAAAAAAAAAGCTTTAATGTGGACAATGTAATCCATAAATAAAATATCTCAATGCTCATGTTAACTAAATTAATTCAATTATATATATATATATATATATATATATATATATATATATAGGTAAGGGCTTTATATTAATAACATCAATTTATGGTCCAGAACCCTTACAACATCATTCTGAATTTTTTCGATAGAAAGATACATTTGTCCAAACAAAATGGATGCCAGCTCTAGAGTTTCATTTCTTGCCTACACTAAAAACATTTTTAATACCCATGAATTAGACAATATTCACAAGACAACATAAAATATCATGGGAGATTAAGAACTAGCAAACACCAAGATTGGACCCAACCATTAGCAACAACCATGACGAGGTGTATCAGCACCCTGCATTCAACAGGATTTTTCCCTTTTAGGAGCAACCCAGAATTTGATGACCCCCAAGCTAAGTTGAGCATCGCTAAACATGGGATTTTCCAAAGCCAAGGCCCGGGCAATCAGAGAAATGACCTCCTCATGCAAACCGTTCAATGTGTGCTCCATATTGCTTAAATGCTGAAGCAACTTGGCTTCCGAGAAAAGTTGAAATGAGCGACGTTGTTTTCCTACCATATCATCCTTTAATTACCTAGATTCCAGTAATGCTTTGGAAAAATCCAATAACTTGTCAAGCAACAAAACATCATTTCCTTCTTTGGAATTGATGGAGGTTCCATTATATCAAAAGAGAGCTATTGCACATGAGTAGATAACACACCAACCAGATTTAACCACTCTCCAAGACTAGCAAGGAACAATTTCCCATGGAAGCTCAAGGAAGCCCGAAGGACCTTTAAATAATCAAGTTGAAACTCTGCCACGGGCCGGACTGAAGTAAAAAGAATCCATTTCCAGACCGAAATCCTTAGAAGGAAATTGAGTAGACTATTGTTGGAAGTCGCAGGATGGCAATATTGACTCCAACCCACTACACAATGTATGAATCTCCACGCCCGCAGTGTTCGCCAACAACTCCAATCATAAGCGAATTAAATACAAAATCCACCCAAGGCAGAGGAGAACAATGTATGTGTGCTACTTATTATGAAGAATGTGTCACCAAGAAGAAATCTTGAGATTTCGTGATGGGAAAATGAAAGGTAGATGTACCACAATTCCCTTCGGGCGAGCCTTATCCTTTGCCCTCTTCAATCGTGTCAAAGATGTCCTCACCTCGAAATGAAATAAATTTCCAATGATGACATAATTAAGAATGGAGCTCAAGTTTCTGGAATTCTAAACATGACTAAGGGAAAGATGCATAATTCTAATTATTTAAACCTTGTTCTATATCTATTCTTCCATGTCCCAGGGTGGATCTTTTTTTTGCCAGTGCATTGTTGCCAGTGCATCTGCCACTGAGTTCAATCACCAAAAAAAATTGATAAGTTGTGCTTTTTTTTTTGGAGAGTTATTTCTAAACATTTTCTACTTATCCAACAATTTATATATTATTTATCTAGTTTATAATAATAATAATAATAAAATACTTATATATTATATAAAATAATTGAAAATTTATAGCATTTTAAGTATAAATATTTTACATTTGATTTTTTTATTAAGATTTAATTTTGAATGAAATAAATATTTGTTAAAAATGCATATTTAAACTATTTTATTCTATATATTCCAGAAATTAAATCCATTACAATTTATAATTAAGATAAATATATACCCACAAATCTTCAAAATAGATATATAGTTTAATTTTTAAAATAAATGTGTTTAAAAAATTACATGGGAAGAGACTGTACATTGGAAGTGTATGGCTCTCAGATCGATCAAGCAAGGGTCACATGGTAATGGGCTTTAAAGTATTTATTTACTTTGATTGAGATTTTGTTACCATTATCAGTTAAGATCGAGTGGAAACCATTTTAATTGAAAAGGAAGGGCTGAATTCTTTTATTTTGCATAGGACTATTATTTTTTTTTGGGACTTTTATGCTTTTTGGATATGGTTTACCATCTGTACACATCTCAAAATTTGACAAATAAATATAAATTAATGGTGTCATCAATACAAGGATATTAATATAAAACCTCTATTCAAATGCCCACAAATATATAACAATTTAATAATCATAATACAATATTATAATAATAATACGATCTCGACACGACAGTGTAGAGCATGATGTAGAGGGGCATTGAAAGGTGTGTGTATATATATCACGAGGATTCAGAGGACGTGAGGTGGAAGGAAGTGAAAGTCATAGTTATGAGGATGAGGATTGGGATTCAGAGGACGTGAGGTGGAAGGAAGTGAAAGTCATAGTTATGAGGATGAGGATTGGGATTCAGAGGTGAGGAAGGAAGGTGTCAGAGTCATCGTTCTGAGATTTAACGAGAGCGTTGGAAGAAACAGTGATTGGATTTCCCTCGAGTTGAAGCATAAGGCTGCCCAGAATCTGTAGTAGCAACTTATTGTATTCATTCTGCTTCAACACTCCACCCTCGTCTGCTTCCACCATTTTAAATATTTCAGAAACAACTCCATCTATCTGTGTATTCATTCCATCATACATTCCACAAGGTGGGTTATTGGTTATTATATACACAACACAACATATATTCATGAAAATCGATAATGATATTGAGCATATGGAAATAATTAAATGGGGTGGGGGGATGATATTGACCTGTTCAACTGCTCCCAAGGGTGGTAAGCCAGCAGGCGGGCCTATCATGTCCAATGCAACCCGAAGGTACTCTCTCGGCAAAGTTCCCCGAGGGTCCTTGGGCAATGATTTCCATGTCGTCTGCAAAGCCTAAACATACACCGGCCCACCAGAAAAAACACACAGTTGTTAATTTCAGTGAGGTGAGATAGGTGACAAGTACAATTCATCATATTATGAGGTAAATAATGACGGCGGAACTAAAGGTTGTGGCGGAATTACTTTACCTTATCTACCTCCTCTTTGTTCTTGACGAACTTTTGGATGGATTTACCGTCGTAAATCTTCTTGCTGTGCGCCACTGTTACCGGGGACTTCTCCAGTCGCGACGCCACTTCCAGTACTACGCTGCGGAGGGCCTCCACAAATTCTTCCGCACTCACATTTATTATCAGCTCATGGAACCCGCACGACTCCGCTGCCGGTTTTACTATCTTCTCCATCACCTGCAAGTGGATGATTTCAAATGAAAATGAGGAGGAGGTTGTAGTAATTAGAGGCAGCAAGAAATTAAATGTGGAGTGGAGTGGAGTACCGATGGATCAGAGGCGGGAGGCATGCCTTGCTCCACAGTAATGTTGGCCACACCTATTTCCAGAGAGGGTTTAGAGTTGTGCAAATTGGTAAATGTAGCGATGGCGTCAAACTCAAAAGCCGGGGAGCGCGCATAGTGTTCGAGGAGGCGGCCATCGAGCGTAAGAAGAGAAACGGGGTCTCTTTTCAAACCGTCAGCCACACCCAAAAGAATGTCAGACAGAACTGTGCGAAATTCCTCTTTGCTTATTCCATCACTTCTACCATTTATGAAATATTCGTTCAACACCTGGATAGTAATACTCTTAGGGGGCGCACACAGTACACAATTCAAGATTGAATAGCGGAATACACAATTCAAGATAAGGTAAGCTAACCTGGTCATAGATGATGTCGGCGTCGGGGGAGGAACCTTGAGCAGGAAGACCCAGGGCAGCACCAATGGCGGCCACGGCCGGCCTAAGCTCTTTGGGAGAAAGTCTGCCATTCTGATCTTTGTCCAGCGCTTCGAACCTCTCATCCACGTACTTGGCAAAACTCTCATTGTCCTCAACAAACTCCTGCAGCTTCAACCCATCAAATACCATATAACTATCCATTTCTTTCTTTTATCCTCCTCTCTCTTCTTCCTTTTTCTCCTTTTTCTCCTATTTGTGTCTGATTCCAGTGCTTCCAACGTGATCGGTCACCTTTTTCTCCTATTTGTGTCTGATTCCAGTGCTTCCAACGTGATCGATCAAAAGAGAGAAATGGTAAGGCGCAAGATATAGAATCCTGAAGCTTCCAGAGCTTCACATGTAGGTCGGTAGGTAGTGAAAGCTAAGCTGAGCTAAATGTTGGCCAAGTGTCCTTGCAGATTTGCTTTAGAGTTACACTTGTTTAAAGCTATTCTCAACGACCATTCCATTGCCTCACTTACTCTACGTCGTCAATTAAATATTAATAATTAGGGGGTATATGTAGCGTGAGGTTGAAGGCAATGACCGTGTCCGTATATTATATACACGTGTAATCATCACAAACGCAGTGGATAGAGGCAATGCACCGCCACAACAACCATTACAACATTACTTGACAAATGAAATGAAATGGAATGGAATTGGAATTGGAATTCTAATTGAGTGAAGTTGTTTGTGTATATAACATTATTTTATTTTTTAGTAGTAGTTTAAAAACACTCACAAATAATTCAGAAATTTCAATAAGATTATGAAAAACTTCTGCAAAGAGTTTTGAAAATTAGAGTTATAGTTGTTAAACTTTAGTATAAAATTTTTTGATAATGTTGAATCTAACTTCACCATCAAATATGTAATTCAAACTACATGTTTG